>JAEIGP010000198.1:0-131705 GCA_018904095.1 Zaprionus ghesquierei | reverse complement strand
CCTAGTCAGAAATTAAGACAGAAGCAACTCAGCCTACTTGAATCGTTTTAATAGAATTGTATCGCTTGGTACCTCCTTGCTACAAATTCTACATATAAAGCCAGCAAGTCTTAAGAGAGAATACCTCTCTGTCTATATTATTTTCCATGGGATTAGCCGCAAATCGCAAGGGGGAAATTTCTACAGCATTTTGCCTTGCTTCAGTCACTCAAATGTCTGCAACTTTCGTTAGCAGACATCGTGGCTGCCCAAGCCAAGCAGATTGAGAATAAGTATGGTTTGTGCCTGTGGCAAATGTGGCAAGAGAGCAGAATGTGACCGGCCCATGACTATTATTAGTCATGCAGCGGGCTCGGACTGAGACGTCTAAGCTAATGAAGCTTTTTCACACCTGCCTGCTAAATTATGCGCCATGACCAGGAGTGCCATGGAGTGAGAGCACCATGCAAGCCATTTACTTGTTACAGATTGCTTATAATTAAATTATAATCAACATCAAGCCAGGCGCATCACGCAGATGCAGACGAAAATGGAGACGTAGAGACCAAGACCAAGACATGCAGCCAGTGAGACCGGTCTGAGGCCGCTGCTGCTGCTGACATGCATCTAACAAGCCTTCAACTATCTAATCAACGTACAAGTCAAAATATCAATACCTCAAGTAATCAAAATCACTTTAGAATTTCAAATCAGTTGGGCTGATGCTGCCTGCCTGCCTGCAGCGTCTTACACAAGCACCGTGTCCAGCTGCTATATGCGACAGTTGCAACTCGAGTCCAAAGTGGGGAGATTGATGAAAAAAAAAAAGCAACAACAACTAAGATTATTCGAATTTAATTGGTGCAACGCGCGTGAAGACTTGACAAGACAGGCAACGCCAACTACAACAAAAAACAACAACTGAGACGTTTCACAGACATGTTAGGAAAGCTAAAACGACCTGCTGCCTGTTGCCTGGTCCTGCCTGTGTCTGATCTGGCCTGGTCTTTTCCAGTTATACTGTGCTCGCACTGTGACCTGTCATCATGATTGATACGTTTGATGGATTCATTCGAGCTGACTGCTGTGTGGCGTTCAGTTTTAAAGTTTGCTGATTGATCCCAGCGTGTTGATTACAATCGACGCCGACGTACACGCAGATGCAGGCACAGGTAGTTGGCGCAGGCAGTTGGCGCTGTATGGGGAGTCTTGCAACGCATGCTGCTGGGAATTCAATCAAAAGTGTCAGCGCTGGCACAACATCTCTTACTGCTAAAGGTGCCGAAACCACTAACTAAATACAGTGGTAACTGAATATTAGAATAGAATATTAGAATATTAGAAATGATAAGAAAGGCAAAAAAAAATCAAAAAGGCAAACAAAGAGTTAATCCCTTTTTCATTGATAAGCAATTTTAAAAATTATGGAACTTTGGAAAAGTGGGAAGTATAAAAAACAAGTAAGAAAGCTACAGTCGAGTGTGCTCGACTGTAATATACCCGCTACCCAGCTGCTTGTACATAATTTATTTGCGGAACAAAAAAACCGCTACAATCATATTTTGACCGTAAAAGGCTATGGACTTATAATATTTATGCAAAGTCAAAATATAAAATAAAAAAAAAAAACATTTTTGCACACATTTAATTTTTGATGCGGGCGGGACTCGAACCCGTAAATGCATAATAGTACTGTTCGTTTTGCAGTCCACAACTTAACCCATTTCACCACCGTACACGCACACACGATTCGGCACAATGCTGCAAGCAGCGCTGCAAGCAGCGCTGCTTACAGCTGTGGAAAACGTTAAGCTGAATAACTTCTGTGTTTATTATCCGATTGTTACCAAATTCTCAGAGATCATCTGGCTAGCTATAGTTATCATGTAAACCGAAAATGAACAATATGGCATCAAAATTGCACTTGTTATCAATGTTTTTTCGATTTGCGGGGGCGGAAGGGGGCGTGGCCAAAATCCAAAATAAACTTGATCAGCGTGCAATAATAACACATATTGTCACCAAATTTGGTTGTCCTAGCTCTTATAATAACTGAGATCTAGATTTTCATACGGACAGACAGACGGACAGACGGACAGACGGACATGGCTATATCGACTCGGCTGTTGATCCTGAGCCAGAATATATACACTTTATGGGGTCGGAGGTGTCTCCTTCTGCCTGTTACATACATTTTCGGTTTGAACAAAGTTATAATACCCTTCTACTCTATGAGTAGCGGGTATAAAAAGTATAAGTGTGCTAAACTCATGTCCAGCTGAAAATCATAGTTAATTCATTCAAACCAACGCAGAAAAAAAACGACGAAAGGGAATAGGCTGAAAGTAACGGTACATCTTATCAACTAATAAGGCAACAACCAGAAAAAAATTGGTGAACTATTCACTATACAATCGGTAAAAATTCATGTTGAAGTGTGCTGCTAAATAGTGTGCTAAATAAAAGGCCACCACTGTATATATATTTAAAATTTAGTTAAAAGTTTTACCAAATATATTTAAAAGTCGTTATAGAAAAGATATTAAATTAAATATATTATTACTATAGATTGAAAACAAAGCAAACAAGGAAACAAACAATATAGTAAACCAAGACCAAAAATTCAAAAAATTCAGTTAGTGTAAAAAAGAAATTAAATAATTTGTTGAATAGTTATGGAGCTCGATCAGTTTGCGAAGACCTTCAAGCAGCGTCGGATCGAGCTCGGCTTCACCCAGCGCGATGTGGCTCTGGCCATGGGCAAACTCTATGGTAACGATTATTCGCAGGCGACAATCTCACTCTTTGAGACACACAAGTTGAGCGTCAAGAGCATGCGCAAGCTTAAGCCATTGCTGCAGAAGTACCGGGTATAAAAAAAAACGATGATATGAAACATTTTTGATTACTTATCCAAAAATGAAGAGAATTGCTCTACTTGTTAAAAAAAGGCATACTTTAATGCAAATGCACTACGAAAAAAAAGAAGAGTTATAAAAAAAAGAGATTCCAGTCCCACCCTGAGAAAAAAAAGAGATTCCAGTCTCACCCAGAGAAAAAAAAAACCCAGTCCAGTCTCAATTGAGAGCTGAGAGCGGACTGAAAATCCGGAACACATTGAGAGCTTACCTAGTCAGAAATTAAGACAGAAGCAACTCAGCCTACTTGAATCGTTTTAATAGAATTGTATCGCTTGGTACCTCCTTGCTACAAATTCTACATATAAAGCCAGCAAGTCTTAAGAGAGAATACCTCTCTGTCTATATTATTTTCCATGGGATTAGCCGCAAATCGCAAGGGGAAATTTCTACAGCATTTTGCCTTGCTTCAGTCACTCAAATGTCTGCAACTTTCGTTAGCAGACATCGTGGCTGCCTAAGCCAAGCAGATTGAGAATAAGTATGGTTTGTGCCGGTGGCAAATGTGGCAAGAGAGAGCAGAATGTGACCGGCCCATGACTATTATTACTGACTGACGGACTGAGACGTCTAAGCTAATGAAGCTTTTTCACACCTGCCTGCTAAATTATGCGCCATGACCAGGAGTGCCATGGAGTGAGAGCACCATGCAAGCCATTTACTTGTTACAGATTGCTTATAATTAAATTATAATCAACATCAAGCCAGGCGCATTACGCAGATGCAGACGAAAATGGAGACGTAGAGACCAAGACCAAGACATGCAGCCAGTGAGACCGGTCTGAGGCCGCTGCTGCTGCTGACATGCATCTAACAAGCCTTCAACTATCTAATCAACGTACAAGTCAAAATATCAATACCTCAAGTAATCAAAATCACTTTAGAATTTCAAATCAGTTGGGCTGATGCTGCCTGCCTGCCTGCAGCGTCTTACACAAGCACCGTGTCCAGCTGCTATATGCGACAGTTGCAACTCGAGTCCAAAGTGGGGAGATTGATGAAAAAAAAGCAACAACAACTAAGATTATTCGAATTTAATTGGTGCAACGCGCGTGAAGACTTGACAAGACAGGCAACGCCAACTACAACAAAAACAACAACTGAGACGTTTCACAGACATGTTAGGAAAAGCTAAAACTGGACCTGCTGCCTGTTGCCTGGTCCTGCCTGTGTCTGATCTGGCCTGGTCTTTTCCAGTTATACTGTGCTCGCACTGTGACCTGTCATCATGATTGATACGTTTGATGGATTCATTCGAGCTGACTGCTGTGTGGCGTTCAGTTTTAAAGTTTGCTGATTGATCCCAGCGTGTTGATTACAATCGACGCCGACGTACACGCAGATGCAGGCACAGGTAGTTGGCGCAGGCAGTTGGCGCTGTATGGGGAGTCTTGCAACGCATGCTGCTGGGAATTCAATCAAAAGTGTCAGCGCTGGCACAACATCTCTTACTGCTAAAGGTGCCGAAACCACTAACTAAATACAGTGGTAACTGAATATTAGAATAGAATATTAGAATATTAGAAATGATAAGAAAGGCAAAAAAAAATCAAAAAGGCAAACAAAGAGTTAATCCCTTTTTCATTGATAAGCAATTTTAAAAATTATGGAACTTTGGAAAAGTGGGAAGTATAAAAAACAAGTAAGAAAGCTACAGTCGAGTGTGCTCGACTGTAATATACCCGCTACCCAGCTGCTTGTACATAATTTATTTGCGGAACAAAAAAACGGCTACAATCATATTTTGACCGTAAAAGGCTATGGACTTATAATATTTATGCAAAGTCAAAATATAAAATAAAAAAAAAAACATTTTTGCACACATTTAATTTTTGATGCGGGCGGGACTCGAACCCGTAAATGCATAATAGTACTGTTCGTTTTGCAGTCCACAACTTAACCCATTTCACTACCGTACACGCACACACGATTCGGCACAATGCTGCAAGCAGCGCTGCCGGCAGCGCTGCTTACAGCTGTGGAAAACGTTAAGCTGAATAACTTCTGTGTTTATTATCCGATTGTTACCAAATTCTCAGAGATCATCTGGCTAGCTATAGTTATCATGTAAACCGAAAATGAACAATATGGCATCAAAATTGCACTTGTTATCAATGTTTTTTCGATTTGCGGGGGCGGAAGGGGGCGTGGCCAAAATCCAAAATAAACTTGATCAGCGTGCAATAATAACACATATTGTCACCAAATTTGGTTGTCCTAGCTCTTATAATAACTGAGATCTAGATTTTCACACGGACAGACAGACGGACAGACGGACATGGCTATATCGACTCGGCTGTTGATCCTGAGACAGAATATATATACTTTATGGGGTCGGAGGTGTCTCCTTCTGCCTGTTACATACATTTTCGGTTTGAACAAAGTTATAATACCCTTCTACTCTATGAGTAGCGGGTATAAAAAGTATAAGTGTGAAAAAAAACGACGAAAGGGAATAGGCTGAAAGTAACGGTACATCTTATCAACTAATAAGGCAACAACCAGAAAAAAAAATTTGTGAACTATTCACTATACAATCGGTAAAAATTCATGTTGAAGTGTGCTGTTAAATAGTGTGCTAAATAAAAGGCCACCACTGTATATATATTTAAAATTTAGTTAAAAGTTTTACCAAATATATTTAAAAGTCGTTATAGAAAAGATATTAAATTAAATATATTATTACTATAGATTGAAAACAAAGCAAACAAGGAAACAAACAATATAGTAAACCAAGACCAAAAATTCAAAAAATTCAGTTAGTGTAAAAAAGAAATTAAATAATTTGTTGAATAGTTATGGAGCTCGATCAGTTTGCGAAGACCTTCAAGCAGCGTCGCATCGAGCTCGGCTTCACCCAGCGCGATGTGGCTCTGGCCATGGGCAAACTCTATGGCAACATTTATTCGCAGGCGACAATCTCACTCTTTGAGACACACAAGTTGAGCGTCAAGAGCATGCGCAAGCTTAAGCCATTGCTGCAGAAGTACCGGGTATAAAAAAAAAACGATGATATGTAACATTTTTGTGTACTTATCCAAAAATGAAGAGAATTGCTCTACTTGTTAAAAAAAGTCATACTTTAATGCAAATGCACTACGAAAAAAAAGAAGAGTTATAAAAAAAAAGAGATTCCAGTCCCACCCTGAGAAAAAAAAAAGAGATTCCAGTCTCACCCAGAGAAAAAAAAAAACCCAGTCCAGTCTCAATTGAGAGCTGAGAGCGGACTGAAAATCCGAACACATTGAGAGCTTACGTAGTCAGAAATTAAGGCAGAAGCAACACAGCCTACTTGAATCGTTTTAATAGAATTGTATCGCTTGGTACCTCCTTGCTACAAATTCTACATATAAAGCCAGCAAGTCTTAAGAGAGAATACCTCTCTGTCTATATTATTTTCCATGGGATTAGCCGCAAATCGCAAGGGGAAATTTCTACAGCATTTTGCCTTGCTTCAGTCACTCAAATGTCTGCAACTTTCGTTAGCAGACATCGTGGCTGCCCAAGCCAAGCAGATTGAGAATAAGTATGGTTTGTGCCGGTGGCAAATGTGGCAAGAGAGCAGAATGTGACCGGCCCATGACTATTATTACTGACTGACGGACTGAGACGTCTAAGCTAATGAAGCTTTTTCACACCTGCCTGCTAAATTATGCGCCATGACCAGGAGTGCCATGGAGTGAGAGCACCATGCAAGCCATTTACTTGTTACAGATTGCTTATAATTAAATTATAATCAACATCAAGCCAGGCGCATCACGCAGATGCAGACGAAAATGGAGACGTAGAGACCAAGACCAAGACATGCAGCCAGTGAGACCGGTCTGAGGCCGCTGCTGCTGCTGACATGCATCTAACAAGCCTTCAACTATCTAATCAACGTACAAGTCAAAATATCAATACCTCAAGTAATCAAAATCACTTTAGAATTTCAAATCAGTTGGGCTGATGCTGCCTGCCTGCCTGCAGCGTCTTAAACAAGCACCGTGTCCAGCTGCTATATGCGACAGTTGCAACTCGAGTCCAGAGTGGGGAGATTGATGAAAAAAAAGCAACAACAACTAAGATTATTCGAATTTAATGGGCGCAACGCGCGTGGAGACTTCACAAGTGAGGCAACGCCAACTACAACAAAAACAACAACTGAGACGTTTCACAGACATGTTAGGAAAAGCTAAAACTGGACCTGCTGCCTGTTGCCTGGTCCTGCCTGTGTCTGGACTGGCCAGGTCTTTTCCAGTTATACTGTGCTCGCACTGTGACCTGTCATCATGATTGATACGTTTGATGGATTCATTCGAGCTGACGAGCTGCTGTGTGGCGTTCAATTTTAAAGTTTGCTGATTGATCCCAGCGTGTTGATTACAATCGACGCCGACGTACACGCAGATGCAGGCACAGGTAGTTGGCGCAGGCAGTTGGCGCTGTATGGGGAGTCTTGCAACGCATGCTGCTGGGAATTCAATCAAAAGTGTCAGCGCTGGCACAACATCTCTTATTGCTAAAGGTGCCGAAACCACTAACTAAATACAGTGGTAACTGAATATTAGAATAGAATATTAGAATATTAGAAATGATAAGAAAGGCAAAAAAAAATCAAAAAGGCAAACAAAGAGTTAATCCCTTTTTCATTGATAAGCAATTTTAAAAATTATGGAACTTTGGAAAAGTGGGAAGTATAAAAACAAGTAAGAAAGCTACAGTCGAGTGTGCTCGACTGTAATATACCCGCTACCCAGCTGCTTGTACATAATTTATTTGCGGAACAAAAAAACGGCTACAATCATATTTTGACCGTAAAAGGCTATGGACTTATAATATTTATGCAAAGTCAAAATATAAAATAAAAAAAAAACATTTTTGCACACATTTAATTTTTGATGCGGGCGGGACTCGAACCCGTAAATGCATAATAGTACTGTTCGTTTTGCAGTCCACAACTTAACCCATTTCACCACCGTACACGCACACACGATTCGGCACAATGCTGCAAGCAGCGCTGCCGGCAGCGCTGCTTACAGCTGTGGAAAACGTTAAGCTGAATAACTTCTGTGTTTATTATCCGATTGTTACTAAATTTTTTAGAGATTATCTGGCTAGCTATAGTTATCATGTAAACCGAAAATGAATAATATGGCATCAAAATTGCACTTGTTATCAATGTTTTTTCGATTTGCGGGGGCGGAAGGGGGCGTGGCCAAAATCCAAAATAAACTTGATCAGCGTGCAATAATAACACATATTGTCACCAAATTTGGTTGTCCTAGCTCTTATAATAGCTGAGATCTAGATTTTCACACGGACAGACAGACGGACAGACGGACATGGCTATATCGACTCGGCTGTTGATCCTGAGCCAGAATATATATACTTTATGGGGTCGGAGGTGTCTCCTTCTGCCTGTTACATACATTTTCGGCTTGAACAAAGTTATAATACCCTTCTACTCTATGAGTAGCGGGTATGAAAAAAGAAAAAGCTTAAGCGGCATGAACTGCGAATCGAATCACGGGCCTGTCGGTTCAGGAGTTCATCGCTTTTCCACTAAGCTACTGATGCTGTTATCCAACAACTGCAAAAATTTGCATTGTAAGGCATTCTTTTTATCTCCTGTACAAATAAAGAATTTGCGCTGCCGGCAGCGCTGCTTACAGCTATGGAAAACGTTAAGCTAAATAACGTCTGTGTTTATTATCCGATTGTTACCAAAGATCATCTGGCTAGCTATAGTTATCATATAAACCGAAAATGGCATAAAAATTGCGCTTGTAATCAATTTTTTTCGATTTACAGGGGCGGAAGGGGGCGTGCGATAATAACACATACTGTCACCAAATTTGGTAGTTCTAGCTGAGATCTAGGTTTTCACACGGACTGACAGACGGACAGACGGACATGGCTATGTCGACTCGGCTGTTGATCCTGACCCAGAATATATACACTTTATACATTTTCGGTTTCAACAAAGTTATAATACCCTTCTACTCTATGAGTAGCGGGTATAAAAAGTTTAAGCGGCATGAATGGACAGACAGACAGACAGACGGATAGACAGACAGACAGACGGACATGGCTATATCGACTCGGCTGTTGATCCTGACCCAGAATATATATACTTTATGGGGAAGGAGGGGTCTCCTTCTGCCTGTTATATACATTTTCAGTTTAAACAACGTTATAATACCCTTCTACTCTATGAGTAGCGGGTATGAAAAAAGAAAAAGCTTAAGCGGCATGAACTGGGAATCGAACCACGGGCCTGTCGGTTCAGGAGTTCATCGCTTTTGCACTAAGCTACTGACGCTGTTATCCAACAACTGCAAAAAATTGCATTGTAAGGCATTCTTGTTATTTCCTGCACAAATAAAGAATATCCGCTGCCGGCAGCGCTGTTTACAGCTATGGAAAACGTTAAGCTGAATAACTTCTGTGTTTATTATCCGATTGTTACCAAAAAAAAAAAAAAAAATTGCGCTTGTAATCAATTTTGTTCGATTTACAGGGGCGGAAGGGGGTGTTGATCAGCGTGCAATAATAACACTGTCACTAAATTTGGTAGTTCTGGCTCTTATAATAGCTGGGATTTAGGTTTTCATACGGACAGACGGACATGGCTATATCGACTCGGCTGTTGATCCTGAGCCAGAATATATAAGTTAACACCACAAATGTTTGATAAGAACATTTGAAGCTGCACACGTATCCGCTTGCGCAACACTCGTCAACAAAGGTACTTGGGGTCGCACGAGCGTCCGGTTGCGAAACATACGTTGCACCTGCACAACATAAAACTGCAGACGTAGCGTCTGCCCAATTTCCGTGAGAATCAGCATAGGCAGCGAGTGCAGCCGCAATCAAAGCAGAGCAGCACCGACGCCAGCAGCATAGGTGGGCAGGCGAAGTTAGGTAGGGACAAATTTGTAAAACTCAAATCAGTTCTGTTTTTGCGATCAATTAATAAAGACCTTATGGTCGTAAACTTGAGTAAAAAATATATTTTTATACCCGCTACTCATAGAGTAGAAGGGTATTATAACTTTGTTCAAACCGAAAATGTATGTAACAGGCAAAAGGAGACACGTCCGACCCCATAAAGTATATATATTCCGGGATAGGATCAACAGCCGAGTCGATATAGCCATGTCCGTCTGTCCGCCTGTCTGTCCGTGTGAGAATCTAGATTTCAACTATTATAAGAGCTAGGATTACCAAATTTGGGGACATAATGTGTTATTATTGCACGCTGATCAAGTTTATTTTGGATTTTGGCCACGCCCCCTTCCGCCCCTGTAAATCGAAAAATGATTACAAGCGCAATTTTGATGCCATATTATCCATATTCGGTTTACATGATAACTATAGCTAGCCAGATGATCTCTGAAAATTTGGCAGCGCTGCTTGCAGCATTGTGCCGAATCGTGTGTGCGTGTACGGTGGTGAAATGGGTTAAGTTGTGGACTGCAAAACGAACAGTACTATTTTGCATTTACGGGTTCGAGTCCCGCCCGCATCAAAAATTAAATGTGTGCAAAAATGTTTTTTTTTTATTTTAGATTTTGACTTTGCATAAATATTGTAAGTCCATAGCCTTTTACGGTCAAAACATGATTGTAGCCTTTTTTTTTGTTCCGCAAATAAATGATGTACGAGCAACTGGGTAGCGTGTATATTACAGTCGAGCACACTCGAATATAGCTTTCTTACTTTTTTTATTTTTATTTTTTATTTAATTGTATGTTTAAGTTATGAGAATAAATATCAACAAAAACACGCATCATGCATTCAGACTTTGTTTTTGTCGTGCAAGAATTTCCGAATGGTCTCATAATGTAACTTTGTCAAAATTTGTGTAATGGCTTAATGACCGAATGGAGAAGTGGTTGACCTCTTAGGTAATGGGTCCAAGGTTCGATTCCGCATGCATGCGTGTCATGGTGGGGGAAATCGAACTTTTCTTATTTTTTGTAAATAAAAGTTTTTGCCTCCCTTTTTGAGCTACCTTTATGAAACTTTGTATACATGTTTCTTATTGCTGCCCGCTGTAAATAAGTCGGAACGAGCCGGTACGGACCGATACATCGTATAGATGCCATAGAACCTATTGGTCGTTTTTATATCCGTTACTCATAGAGTAGAAGGGTATTATAACTTTGTTCAAACCGAAAATGTATGTAACAGGCAGAAGGAGACACCTCCGACCCCATAAAGTATATATATTCTGGCTCAGGATCAACAGCCGAGTCGATATAGCCATGTCCGTCTGTCCGTCTGTCTGTCCGTGTGAAAATCTAAATCTCAGCTATTATAAGAGCTAGGACAACCAAATTTGGTGACAATATGTGTTATTATTGCACGCTGATCAAGTTTATTTTGGATTTTGGCCACGCCCCCTTCCGCCCCCGCAAATGGAAAAAACATTGATAACAAGTGCAATTTTGATGCCATATTATTCACTTTCGGTTTACATGATAACTATAGCTAGCCAGATAATCTCTAAAAAATTTGGTAACAATCGGATAATAAACACAGAAGTTATTCAGCTTAACGTTTTCCACAGCTGTAAGCAGCGCTGCCGGCAGCGCTGCTTGCAGCATTGTGCCGAATCGTGTGTGCGTGTACGGTGGTGAAATGGGTTAAGTTGTGGACTGCAAAACGAACAGTACTATTATGCATTTACGGGTTCGAGTCCCGCCCGCATCAAAAATTAAATGTGTCCAAAAATGTTTTTTTTTTTTATTTTATATTTTGACTTTGCATAAATATTATAAGTCCATAGCCTTTTACGGTCAAAATATGATTGTAGCCGTTTTTTTGTTCCGCAAATAAATTATGTACAAGCAGCTGGGTAGCGGGTATATTACAGTCGAGCACACTCGACTGTAGCTTTCTTACTTGTCTTTTATACTTCCCACTTTTCCAAAGTTCCATAATTTTTAAAATTGCTTATCAATGAAAAAGGGATTAACTCTTTGTTTGCCTTTTTGATTTTTTTTTGCCTTTCTTATCATTTCTAATATTCTAATATTCTATTCTAATATTCAGTTACCACTGTATTTAGTTAGTGGTTTCGGCACCTTTAGCAGTAAGAGATGTTGTGCCAGCGCTGACACTTTTGATTGAATTCCCAGCAGCATGCGTTGCAAGACTCCCCATACAGCGCCAACTGCCTTCGCCAACTACCTGTGCCTGCATCTGCGTGTACGTCGGCGTCGATTGTAATCAACACGCTGGGATCAATCAGCAAACTTTAAAACTGAACGCCACACAGCAGTCAGCTCGAATGAATCCATCAAACGTATCAATCATGATGACAGGTCACAGTGCGAGCACAGTATAACTGGAAAAGACCAGGCCAGACCAGACACAGGCAGGACCAGGCAACAGGCAGCAGGTCCAGTTTTAGCTTTTCCTATCATGTCTGTGAAACGTCTCAGTTGTTGTTTTTGTTGTAGTTGGCGTTGCCTCACTTGTGAAGTCTCCACGCGCGTTGCGCCCATTAAATTCGAATAATCTTAGTTGTTGTTGCGTTTTTTTTCATCAATCTCCCCACTCTGGACTCGAGTTGCAACTGTCGCATATAGCAGCTGGACACGGTGCTTGTGTGAGACGCTGCAGGCAGGCAGGCAGCATCAGCCCAACTGATTTGAAATTCTAAAGTGATTTTGATTACTTGAGGTATTGATATTTTCACTTGTACGTTGATTAGATAGTTGAAGGCTTGTTAGATGCATGTCAGCAGCAGCAGCGGCCTCAGACCGGTCTCACTGGCTGCATGTCTTGGTCTTGGTCTCTACGTCTCCATTTTCGTCTGCATCTGCATGATGCGCCTGGCTTGATGTTGATTATAATTTAATTATAAGCAATCTGTAACAAGTAAATGGCTTGCATGGTGCTCCCACGGAAAATAATATAGACAGAGAGGTATTCTCTCTTAAGACTTGCTGGCTTTATATGTAGAATTTGTAGCAAGGAGGTACCAAGCGATACAATTCTATTAAAACGATTCAAGTAGGCTGAGTTGCTTCTGTCTTAATTTCTGACTACGTAAGCTCTCAATGTGTTCGGATTTTCAGTCCGCTCTCAAAGAGTGAGATTGTCGACTGCGAATAATCGTTGCCATAGAGTTTGCCCATGGCCAGAGCCACATCGCGCTGGGTGAAGCCGAGCTCGATGCGACGCTGCTTGAAGGTCTTCGCAAACTGATCGAGCTCCATAACTATTCAACAAATTATTTAATTTCTTTTTTACACTAACTGAATTTTTTGAATTTTTGGTCTTGGTTTACTATATTGTTTGTTTCCTTGTTTGCTTTGTTTTCAATCTATTGTAATAATATATTTAATTTAATATCTTTTCTATAACGACTTTTAAATATATTTGGTAAAACTTTTAACTAAATTTTAAATATTTATACAGTGGTGGCCTTTTATTTAGCACACTATTTAGCAGCACACTTCAACATGAATTTTTACCGATTGTATAGTGAATAGTTTACCAATTTTTTTTCTGGTTGTTGCCTTATTAGTTGATAAGATGTACCGTTACTTTCAGCCTATTCCCTTTCGTCGTTTTTTTTCTGCGTTGGTTTGAATGAATTAACTATGATTTTCAGCTGGACATGAGTTTAGCACACTTATACTTTTTTTTATTAGTTTATTAAGTAGAATGAGAAAACATAAGAAAGGGGACTAATATTTTGTTGGATATCCTTTGTTTTTGATAACTACATCCAATCTTCTGTGCTGACTCTTCACTAAAGCAGCGCATCTGTTCTGCGGAATACTGTACCACGCTTCTCGGATAACTCTCCACAAATCATTCAAACTGCCCAGATTTTTGGTGCGAATGTGCTGCTCAACATCATTCTAGAGATTCTCTATCGGATTGAGGTCCGGTGACTGAGCTCGCCACTTCAGCGTAACAACTTGATGCTCCTAAAGGCAACTTTTCATAAGCTGTGAAGTGTGCTTAGGATCGTTGTCGTTCATAAAACTCCATGATAATGGCATATTGTCCTCGGAATATGGCACCATTATATCCTCTATAATTTCTTTATAGACGTATTGGTCCATACGAGTGTCTATCCGGTAATCATTGATACATATTTTTTAATAACATTTAAATTTTTAATTAAAATAAATAGGTAATACTAAATATGCGAGTCCTTAAAAGAAAGAACAAAGAAAATAAAAAAAAGAAACGAAAAAATAGAAAAAAAAGAAAGACAATTTCTTTCTTTTCTAGAAAGAAAAAGAAAATTTGGTAACAATCGGATAATAAACACAGAAGTTATTCAGCTTAACGTTTTCCATAGCTGTAAGCAGCGCTGCCGGCAGCGCTGCTTGCAGCATTGTGCCGAATCGTGTGTGCGTGTAATGGTGGTGAAATGGGTTAAGTTGTGGACTGAAAAACGAACAGTACTATTATGCATTTACGGGTTCGAGTCCCGCCCTCATCAAAAATTAAATGTGTGCAAAAATGTTTTTTTTTATTTTATATTTTGACTTTGCATAAATATTATAAGTCCCTAGCCTTTTACGGTCAAAATATGATTGTAGCCCATTTTTTGTTCCGCAAATAAATTATGTACAAGCAGCTGGGTAGCGGGTATATTACAGTCGAGCACAGTCGACTGTAGCTTTCTTACTTGTTCTTTTTATACCCGCTACTCATAGAGTAGAAGGGTATTATAACGTTGTTCAATCCGAAAATGTATGTAACAGGCAGAAGAAGACACCTTCGACCCCATAAAGTATATATATTCTGGCTCAGGATCAACAGCCGAGTCGATATAGCCAATTTTGATGCCATATTGTTCATTTTCGGTTAACATATAACTATAACTGCTGGCAGCGCTGCTTGCAGCATTGTGCCGAATCGTGTGTGCGTGTATGGTGGTGAAATGGGTTAAGTTGTTGGCTGCAAAACGAACAGTGCTATTATGCATTTACGGGTTCGAGTCCCGCCCGCATCAAAAATTAAATGTGTGCAAAAATGTCGAGTCGATATAGCTATGTCCGTCTGTCCGTCTGTCTGTCCGTGTGAAAATCTAGTTCTCAGCTATTATAGAGCTAGAATTACCAAATTTGGTGAAAAAATGTGTTATTACTGCACGCTGATCAAGTTTATTTTGGATTTTGGCCACGCCCCCTTCCGCCACCTTCGAAAAAGATTGATTACAAGCGCAATTTTGATGCCATATTGTTCATTTTCGGCTTACATGATAACTACAGCTAGCCAGATGCTCTCCGCCTAAGCTTTTTCTTTATTTTCTTTTTAAGAACTTCTACTTTAATTTTTATACCCGCTACTCATAGAGTAGAAGGGTATTATAACTTTGTTCAAACCGAAAATGTATGTAACAGGCAGAAGGAGACACCTCCGACCCCATAAAGTATATATATTCTGGCTCAGGATCAACAGCCGAGTCGATATAGCCATGTCCGTCAGTCCGTCTGTCTGTCCGTGTGAAAATCTAGAGCTCAGTTATTTTAAGAGCTAGGTCTACCAAATTTGGTGACAATATGTGTTATTATTGCACGCTGATCAAGTTTATTTTGGATTTTGGCCACGCCCCCTTCCGCCCCCGTAAATCGAAAAAACATTGATTACAAGCGCAATTTTGATGGCATATTGTTCATTTTCGGTTTACATGATAACTATAGCCAGCCAGATGATCTCTGAAAATATGGTAACAATCGGATAATAAATACAGAAGTTAATCAGCTTAACGTTTTCCATAGCTGTAAGCAGCGCTGCCGGCAGCGCTGCTTGCAGCATTGTGCCGAATCGTGTGTGCGTGTACGGTGGTGAAATGGGTTAAGTTGTGGACTGCAAAACGAACAGTACTTTTATGCATTTACGGGTTCGAGTCCCGCCCGCATCAAAAATTAAATGTGTGCAAAAATGTTTTTTTTTTTATTTTAGATTTTGACTTTGCATAGACATCATAAGTCCATAGCCTTTTACGGTCAAAATTTGATTGTAGCCGTTTTTTTGTTCCGCAAATAAATGATGTACGAGCAGCTGGGTAGCGGGTATATTACAGTCGAGCACACTCGACTGTAGCTTTCTTACTTGTTTTTTTAAGAACTTATAAAAATCATTATCATACTGCAAAGCAATTGAAAATTACAATATCGTTATTTTTTCCTTTTTACCAATTCCGCTCACTTAAATTACAATATCATTATTTTTAATTTTTACCAATTCCGCTCACTTACTTTTGCTATTGCCGAATCAAAATTTAAAAAGCAAAATGGCTAATCCAAATAACCTTATAAGACCCCCCATTTTAAATGCACCTGCAAACCAGCAGCACAACCAAGTCCTTCCCATCAATATGGCTGGTTTGCAGGATGAGATACGGGTAATGGTACAGAGAATGATAGAGGATAGGTTGAACCCAGGGGTCCCTCAATTAGTAGACCAACCAGTAAACATGAACAACATGAACGAACTGGACAGAATTCCAGATGTAGTAAAGTGCCTTAGGGAATTTTCAGGACAGGCAGGAAATTTC
This sequence comes from Zaprionus ghesquierei, assembly GCA_018904095.1. Lineage (NCBI taxonomy): Eukaryota > Metazoa > Arthropoda > Insecta > Diptera > Drosophilidae > Zaprionus > Zaprionus ghesquierei. The sequence continues at coordinate 115,286 of JAEIGP010000198.1, read as the reverse complement.
AGTTTTTGGAAAAAAAGTGTAGAACGAATCTTGCAGATTTATTCAACAACAGCCGGCTCACCTAGGTACTATGGGATTCTTAACGTCATCAGGAATAAGATCGTGGGAAATGCTGACTCGGTTTTAGAATCATATCAAACCCCTTTAAACTGGACGGCTATCTCGAAATGCTTGACGGCTCATTACGCTGACAAACGAGATGTCACTACACTCGAGTACCAAATGACGTCTCTAATACAGGGCACCCAGACGGTATCAGAATTTTGTCAACGCGACTTTACTCATTTATCGCTAATTTTGAATAAAATTACCTGTATGGACAAGGACTTGGACACCTTTGTTAGAGGTCTCAACGGCGATTTACCAAGATTATTGGGATCCAGAGAACCAGACGACTTACCATCGGCTCTCCAGTTATGTGAGAAGTTAGAAAATCAAAAGTTCAGAATCAATTACGCCAATAATAATCAGGCCAATTCGAGAAAATTCAACGGTCCCCTTGGACCAGCACCACCCTTGCTAAGAAGGAACATACAACCAAACTCTCAATCATCTAGGCAACAATTCTTTCCCCATTTGGCCTATATGCCACAAACTCCTCGATGGCACATTCGGACAGACTGACAAAAGACAAAGAAGCTTCCATGTGACAACTGAGGACGAACAGCAATACCTTGAAAACGCAGAACAATATCTGTCTGAAGTTGAGGGAGCATCAGCTTCCGAATATAGTGAGGCACAAGAATATGAGCAAGAACAAGAACTAGACAACAACGAACAATTGGAATCCGACTTCGTTGATCTTAACTTTTTAGAGTAACATCCTCCTCCTTACCGTACATAAACTGTAGAATCGGTGAGCGAGGAATGATCAAAATACTAATAGACACAGGCTCTAATAAAAATGACATACACCCAAAATATGCAATAAATCCAAAGAAAAATGAAAAACCCTTCCATGTAAGATCTGCTGGTGGCACCGTTTAAGTGACTCACCATGTAATAGCCAACCCGTTCGGATTCAAAAATAGTACCCTCAAATTTTTTCTCTTGCCAGCACTCGAATCCTTTGAGGCGCTGATAGAAAATGACACAATAAGAGAAATAGGAATAGACATATTTTCAAGACAAGGATTCATATTGATAGCAAACTAACTAAAAATTAAATTAAATCAACAACCTTCACGAGAAGTAAACAATCTCCGACTAGAATACGCCAATAACACTCAAAAACAAATTATGAAAAAGGTCTGCTCAGAATTCCCAAAACTGTTCAGTGACCCAAACGAAAAATTAACGTTTACAACAAAAGTGGTAGCAACAATTAGAAGTACTAACACCGACCCTATCTATTCAAGACACTATCCTTATCCAGAAGCACTCAGGAAAGAAGTAGGGAAACAACTACAGGAGCTACTCGAAAACGGAGTCATAATCATAGTTATAGATTTAAATAGCGGTTTCCATCAGATTCCCCTAAGGGAATCCGACATAGAGAAAACAGCTTTTTCAGTGAATCAGGGTAAATATGAGTTTACGAGATTACCATTTGGGCTCAAAAACGCCCCGTCTATATTTCAAAGGGCACTAGACGATATACTTGGAGACAATGTCGGTGTAGGATGCTTCGTCTATATAGACGACATCTTCATATTTAGCAAAACAGAAGAACAGCATGCAAGCGACATTAGTAAAATCTTCCGAACATTAGAAGAAACAAATATGAAGGTTCAGTTGGACAAGTGGGAATTTTTCAAAAAAGAGGTAGAATTCCTGGGATTTTTGATAGCAGACTGTGGAATTAAAACAAATCCAGAAAAAGTTAGAGCTATCGTAGAATTCCCCATTCCCAAGACACTCAAAGACATTCGATCCTTTTTGGGACTTTCAGGGTTTTATCGGCGATTCATAAAAGACTAAACCCCTTTTAGCCCTTTTAAGAGGGGAGAAGGGCCGAGGCCGAATCTCCAAGACTGCTTCAGGCAAAACTCTAATAAGTCTGGATGAGAATACAATGGACGCTTTTAAGAAGCTAAAGAAAACTCTGACATCTGAGGAAGTTATGTTAATTCATCCTGACTTTAAAAAGGAATTCCAACTAACAACGAACGCTTCAGATTATGCAATAGGAGCGGTATTGTCGCAAGAAGATAGACCCATAATGTTTATTTCAAGAACTCTGAGTAAAGCCGAGGAGCATTACGCTCCAAACAAAAAAGAGATGCTTGCCATCATATGGGCGGTACAGACATTTCGTAATTACCTTTACGGTTCCACTAAAGTAAAGATTTTCACAGACTACGAATCACTTACGTATGCCACAAGTCCCAAAAGTAGAAATGATCAAATGAAGCACTGGAAAGCAATCCTTGAAGAATATAATCATGAACTCACCGCAACAGTCCACAGAAGTAACAGCTCATTCCAATGGCTACGGAGCCACTAAACGTCTTTAAAAATCAAATAATACTGAAAATAGGAAACCAGGCCTCTTATAAATTTGAAATAATTTTTCCAAGCTATCAATGACATACAATAGAGGAACCCTCATTCGATTTTGAAAAACTTATTGAAATCTTAAAAAAACGGCTAAACCCTTCTGTCATAAATGGACTGCACGCAGACGAACGCACTCTTGGCCTCCTACTAGAAATATACCCGCAGCATTTTAGTAAATTCAAAACCAGATTTTCATCAACAATAGTAACTGACCTGACGGAAGAAACTGATCGGGAAAATAGAATGATTAATGAACACAAAAGAGCTCATCGTAGCGCAAAAGAAAATAAACAGCAAATATTAGAAAACTTTTATTTTCCACAAATGAGAGCTAAAATGGAGAAAATCGTAAAGGAATGCAGCGTCTGTAAAGAACACAAATACGAGAGACATCCTAATAAACCTGAAATACAGAGAACACCTATACCCCAATATCCCGGTTATATTGTCCACATCGACCTGTACTTGACTTGTAAATAAGTTGTCCTAACCGCGATTGATAAATTTTCTAAATACGCGCAAGCGAAAATCATAAAATCTAGGGCGACCCAACATGTAAAACAACCTCTAGAGGAAGTACTAAGGAATTTTGGTATACCAAAAATCGTAGTAATAGATAACGAAAAATCGCTAAGTTCAGGTCCCATAATGAGAATGATGCAGGAGAAATATAATATAGAAGTGTTCAAAACTCCGCCCTACCATAGCGCGGCAAACGGACAAATCGAACGTTTCCATTCAACCCTAACTGAAATCATGAGATGTCAAAAGGCAGAAAGACTCCATAGCTCCATAAGAGACCTTATAGGCAGATCTATAGTTAAATACAATTACTCTACTCACTCTACTATTAACAGGAAACCAGTCGATCTATTTTTTGGTAGGAAAGTAGCAAATGACCCTAACCTACAACAAGCAGAAAGACAAGAAACCATTGAAAAAATAAAAAATAAACAGGAGTAAGATTTAGAATTCCACAACGAAAGAAAAGACTTTGTAAAAATCTATAAGGCCGGTGACGAAATTTACGTAAAGAACAACAAAAGATTGGGAACCAAGCTGTCATCTAGATACAAGAAGGAAATAGTAAAGGAGGACAGAAATACAACTGTTTTGACAGAAACAGGACGAGTTATTTACAAAGGACTAATACGAAACTGAAACTTCATTTACAGATTCTTACTGGCTGCATGCACAGCAGAAGTACAAATAACTGACTACACCAACTCCGAAATAGTAACGCTAACGACTAGACTAGCAAAAGTACAGACAGGAACTTTTCGATTAATTCATATGATTGATCTCGAACAATACCAGAACACTCTTGAAAAAATCAATGCCACAGCAAAATCCAAACTAAAATCATATGACCCAATACTACCGTTTATCATGGAGGAAGTTAAGAAATCCCAAGCATTAATCGACAATCTAAGAGTTAAGAATAGGAAGAACAGGCACATCGAAATGTTAGGTAGCGCATGGAAATGGTTAGCCGGATCTCCAGATAGCAGGGATTTCGATATAATACAGGAGAAGATTAACGGAGTATTGACAAACAATAATAACCAAGTCATTTTAAACAGAGCCATAATAGAAAAGATAGATAACATTACTCAGGTTACCAATAGCATTAACAACAGTTTAAAATATGAGGGAAATGCACAAAGGAACATGAGCACCACCATTATGTTTCAGACCCAAATGCTAAAAGAAGAAATACTGGATCTCAACCATGCGGTGCAATGGGCAAAAGCCGAAATAAGCAGTCCTCTGATATTAGGCGATGAAGAAATTAGACAGATAAAGAAGGTACTAGAATCAGATCAAATGCCATATGTCAATTTCGAAGAAACACTTCATATAGCGGAGACAAGTATAGCGAGCAATGGTCCAATGCTAATATACGTCATAACAATTCCTATACAAATTCCGAACTTTGCAGCGAGATATTGATTAAGCCAGTTAAAATCGAAAAATATGTCAATAAAATAGAAAGCGAAAATATAATTAAATGTAAGGAAAAACTTTTCTCAAAAATTGGTAAATGTAATATATATAATGAAATAACCATTTGTAAACATAAAAATATAAGAGAAATAAACAATTCGCCCTGCCTACCAAACTTACTAAAAGGGAAACCTGCCAACTGCACCAGAACAAATATACAACACATCCCACAGGTGGAAGAGTTACTACCAGGGACCATCCTGCTGAACAGCGAGTGCAGCAGCAATCAAAGCAGAGCAGCACCGACGCCAGCAGCAAAGGTGGAAAGCAGCACCGACGCCAGCAGCATAGGTGGGCAGGCGAAGTTAGGTAGTGATAAATTTGTAAAACTCAAATCAGTTCTGTTTTTGCGATCAATTAATAAAGACCTTATGGTCGTAAACTTAAATAAAAAATATATTTTTTTTATTAATCGAAACTCTCATGAGTTAACTTATATACTTTATGGGGTCGGAGGTGTCTCCCTCTGCCTGTTACATACATTTTGGGCTTGAACAAAGTTATAATACCCTTCTACTCTATGAGTAGCGGGTATGAAAAAAGAAAAAACTTAAGCGGCATGAACTGGGAATCGAACCACGGGCCTGTCGGTTCAGGAGTTCATCGCCTTTCCACTAAGCTATTGACGCTGTTATCCAACAACTGCAAAAATTTGCGTTGTAAGGCATTCTTATTATCTCCTGTACAAATAAAGAATTTACGCTGCCGGCAGCGCTGCTTACAGCTATGGAAAACGTTAAGCTGAATAACTTCTGTGTTTATTATCCGATTGTTACCAAATTTTCAGAGGTCATCTGGCTAGCTATAGTTATCATATAAACAAAAATATAAAATTAACAATATGGCATCAAAATTGCGCTCGTAATCAATTTTTTTCGATTTACAGGGTCGGAAGGGGGCGTGGCCAAATCCAAAATAAACTTGACCAGCGTGCAATATTAACACATACTGTCACCAAATTTGGTAGTTCTAACTCTTATAATAGCTGAGATCTAGATTTTCACACGGACAGACAGACGGACAGACAAACAGACGAACAGACGGACAGACGGACATGGCTATATTGACTCGGCTGTTGATCCTGAGCCAGAATATATATACTTTATGGGGTCGGAGGTGTCTCCTTCTGCCTGCTACATACATTTTCGGGTTGAACAAAGTTATAATACCCTTCTACTCTATGAGTAGCGGGTATAAAAAAAACATTTTTGCACACATTTAATTTTTGATGCGGGCGGGACTCGAACCCGTAAATGCATAAGAGTACTGTTCGTTTTGCAGTCCACAACTTAACCCATTTCACCACCGTACACGCACACTCGATTCGGCACAATGCTGCAAGCAGCGCTGCCGGCACCGCTGCAAACAGCTTAAAGCTTACAGCTTAAATGAATAATATGGCATCAAAATTGCGCTTGTAATCAATTTTTTTCGATTTACAGAGGTCGGAAGGGGGCGTGGCCAAAATCCAAAATAAACTTGACCAGTGTGCAATAATAACACATACTGTCACCAAATTTGGTAGTTCTAGCTTTTATAATAGCTGAGATCCAGATTTTCACACGGACAGACAGACGGACAGACGGACATGGCTATATCGACTCGGCTGTTGATCCTGAGCCAAAATATATATACTTTACGGGGTCGGAGGTGTCTCCTTCTACCTGTTACATACATTTTCGGTTTGAACAAAGTTATAATACCCTTCTACTCTATGAGTAGCGGGTATTAAAAAAGAAAAAGCTTAAGCGGCGTAAACTGGGAAGCGAATCACGGGCCTGTCGGTTCAGGAGTTCATCGCTTTTCCACTAAGCTATTGACGCTGTTATCCAACAACTGCAAAAATTTGCATTGTATGGCATTCTTATTATTTCCTGTACAAATAAAGAATTTGCGCTGCCGGTAGCGCTGTTTATAGCTATGGAAAACGTTAAACTGAATAACTTCTGTGTTTAAAATTCGATTGTTACCAAATTTTCAGAGATCATCAGGCTAGCTATAGTTATCATATAAACCCAAAATGAACAATATGGCATCAAAATTGCACATGTATTCAATTTTTTTCGATTTACAGGGGCGCAAGGGGGCGTGGCCAAAATCTAAAATAAACTTGATCAGCATGCAATAATAACACATACTGTGACCAAATTTGGTAGTTCTAACTCTTATAATAACTGAGATCTAGATTTTCTCACGGACAGACAGACGGACAGACAGACAGACAGACGAACAGACGGACAGACGGACATGGCTATATCGACTCGGCTGTTGATCCTGAGCCAGAATATATACACTTTATGGGGTCGGAGGTGTCTCCTTCTGCCTGCTACATACATTTTCGGTTTGAACAAAGTTATAATACCCTTCTACTCTAGCGGGTATAAAAAAAAACATTTTTGCACACATTTAATTTTTGATGCGGGCGGGACTCGAACCCGTAAATGCATAAGAGTACTGTTCGTTTTGCAGTCCACAACTTAACCCATTTCACCACCGTACACGCACACTCGATTCGGCACAATGCTGCAAGCAGCGCTGCCGGCACCGCTGCAAACAGCTTAAAGCTTACAGCTTAAATGAATAATATGGCATCAAAATTGCGCTTGTAATTAATTTTTTCGATTTACAGAGGGCGGAAGGGGGCGTGGCCAAAATCCAAAATAAACTTGACCAGTGTGCAATAATAACACATACTGTCACCAAATTTGGTAGTTCTAGCTTTTATAATAGCTGAGATCCAGATTTTCACACGGACAGACAGACGGACAGACGGACATGGCTATATCGACTCGGCTGTTGATCCTGAGCCAAAATATATATACTTTACGGGGTCGGAGGTGTCTCCTTCTGCCTGTTACATACATTTTCGGTTTGAACAAAGTTATAATACCCTTCTACTCTATGAGTAGCGGGTATTAAAAAAGAGAAAGCTTAAGCGGCGTAAACTGGGAAGCGAATCACGGGCCTGTCGGTTCAGGAGTTCATCGCTTTTCCACTAAGCTATTGACCCTGTTATCCAACAACTGCAAAAATTTGCATTGTATGGCATTCTTATTATTTCCTGTACAAATAAAGAATTTGCGCTGCCGGTAGCGCTGTTTATAGCTATGGAAAACGTTAAACTGAATAACTTCTGTGTTTAAAATTCGATTGTTACCAAATTTTCAGAGATCATCAGGCTAGCTATAGTTATCATATAAACCCAAAATGAACAATATGGCATCAAAATTGCACATGTATTCAATTTTTTTCGATTTACAGGGGCGCAAGGGGGCGTGGCCAAAATCTAAAATAAACTTGATCAGCATGCAATAATAACACATACTGTGACCAAATTTGGTAGTTCTAACTCTTATAATAACTGAGATCTAGATTTTCACACGGACAGACAGACGGACAGACAGACAGACAGACGAACAGACGGACAGACGGACATGGCTATATCGACTCGGCTGTTGATCCTGAGCCAGAATATATACACTTTATGGGGTCGGAGGTGTCTCCTTCTGCCTGCTACATACATTTTCGGTTTGAACAAAGTTATAATACCCTTCTACTCTATGAGAAGCGGGTATTAAAATATAAGAGGAAGCTGCGCTCTAACAATCGCACACAGCTGATTGAAGAGACTGTTACATCTTCTCTTCTTAACTAAGTTCATTGTGAGCCATTTAAAAATTTAGAATAAAATGCACGACCACCAATTAATGGATATTCAAAAACTAAAGTAAAAGTTCTTAAAAAAAAAAGAAAAAGCTTAAGCGGCATGAACTGGGAATCGAATCACGGGCCTGTCGGTTCAGGAGTTTATCGCTTTTCCACTACAGATACTGACGCTGTTTCCCAACAACTGCAAAAATTTGCATTGTAATGCATTCTTATTATTTCCTGTACAAATAAAGAATTTGCGCTGCCGGCAGCGGTGCTTATAGCCACGGAAAATATTAAGCTGAATAACTTCTGTGTTTATTATCCGATTGTTACCAAATTTTCAGAGCTCATCAGGCTAGCTATAGTTATCATATAAAATGAATAATATGACGTCAAAATTGCGCTTGTAATCAATTTTTTTCGATTTACGGAGGCGGAAGGGGGCGTGGCCAAAATCCACAATAAACTTGATCAGCGTGCAATAATAACACATATTGTCACCAAATTTGGTAGTCCTAGCTCTTATAATACCTGAGATCTAGATTTTCACACGGACAGACAGACGGACAGACGGACATGGCTATATCGACTCGGCTGTTGATCCTGAGCCAGAATATATATACTTTATGGGGTCGGAGGTGTCTCCTTCTGCCTGTTACATACATTTTCGGTTTGAACAAAGTTATAATACCCTACTACTCTATGAGTAGCGGGTATAAAAAAGAAAAAGCTTAAGCGGCATGAACTGGGAATCGAACCACGGGCCTGTCGGTTTAGGAGTTCATCGCTTTTACACTAAGATACTGATGCTGTTATCCAACAACTGCAAAAATTTGAATTGTAAGGCATTCTAATTATTTCCTGTACATGTAAAGAATTTGCGCTGCCGGCAGCGCTGTTTACAGCTATGGAAAACGTTAAACTGAATACCTTCTGTGTTTATTATTCGATTGTTACCAAATTTTCAGAGATCATCAGGCTAGCTATAGTTATCATATAAACCCAAAATGAACAATATGGCATCAAAATTGCACTTGTGATCAATGTTTTTTCGATTTACGGGGGCGGAAGGGGGCTTGGCCAAAATCCAAAATAAACTTGATCAGCGTGCAATAATAACACATATAGTCGCCAAATTTGGTAGTCCTAGCTCTTATAATAGCTGAGATCTAGATTTTCACACGGACAGACAGACGGACAGACGGACATGGCTATATCGACTCGGCTGTTGATCCTGAGCCAGAATATAAATACTTTATGGGGTCGGAGGTGTCTCCTTCTGCCTGTTACATACATTTTCGGTTTGAACAAAGTTATAATACCCTTCTACTCTATGAGTAGCGGGAATAAAAATATAAGAAGAAGCTGCGCTCTAACAATTGCACACAGCTGATTTAAGAGACTGTCACATCTCCACTTCTTAACTAAGTTCATTGTGAGCCATTAAAAAATTTTCAATAAAATGCACGACCACCAATTAATGGATATTGAAAAATTAAAGTAAAAGTTATTAAAAAAAAAATAAAAAGCTTAAGCGGCATGAACTAGGAATCGAACCACCGGCCTGTCGGTTCAGGAGCTTATCGCTTTTCCACTACAGATACTGACGCTGTTTTCCAACAACTGCAAAAATTTGCATTGTAAGGGATTCTTATTATTGCCTGTACAAGTAAAGAATTTGCGCTGCCGGCAGCGGTGCTTACAGCCACGGAAAATATTAAGCTGAATAACTTCTGTGTTTATTATCCGATTGTTACCAAATTTTCAGAGATAATCAGGCTAGCTATAGTCATGATATAAAATGAATAATATGGCATCAAAATTGCGCTTGTAATCAATGTTTTTCGATTTACAGGGGCGGAAGGGGACGTGGCCAAAATCCAAAATAAACTTGACCAACTTGACCAACTTGACCAGAACATACATCAACCAAATTTGGTAGTTCTAACTCTTATAATAGCTGAGATGTAGATTTTCGGTTCAGGAGTTCATCGCTTTTCCACTAAGATACTGACGCTGTTATCCAACTACTGCAAAAATTTGCATTGTAAGGCATTCTAATTATTTCCTGTACATGTAAAGAATTTGCGTTGCCGGCAGCGCTGCTTACAGCTATGGAAAACGTTAAGCTGAATAACTTCTATGTTTATTATCCGATTGTTACCAAATTATCATTTTAGCTATAGTTATCATATAAACCGAAAATGAACAATATGGCATCAAAATTGCACTTGTAATCAATTTTTTTCGATTTACAGGGGCGCAAGGAGGCGTGGCCAAAATCCAAAATAAGCTTGATCAGCATGCAATAATAACACTTACTGGCACCAAATTTGGTAGTTCTAACTCTTATAATAGCTGAGATCTAGATTTTCACACGGACAGACAGACGGACAGACAGACAGACAGACTAACAGACGGACAGACGGACATGGCTATATCGACTCGGCTGTTGATCCTGAGCCAGAATATATATACTTTATGGGGTCGGAGGTGTCTCCTTCTGCCTGTTACATACATTTTCGGTTTGAACAAAGTTATAATACCCTTCTACTCTATGAGTAGCGGGTATAAAAAAGAAAAAGCTTAAGCGGCATGAACTGGGAATCGAACGACGGGCCTGTCGGTTCAGGAGTTCATCGCTTTTCCACTAAGATACTGACGCTGTTATCCAACTACTGCAAAAATTTGCATTGTAAGGCATTCTTACTATTTCCTGTACATGTAAAGAATTTGCGTTGCCGGCAGCGCTGCTTACAGCTATGGAAAACGTTAACCTGAATAACTTCTATGTTTACTATCCGATTGTTACCAAATTCACAGAGATCATCAGGCTAGCTATAGTTATCATATAAACCGAAAATGATCAATATGGCATCAAAATTGCACTTGTAATCAATTTTTTTCGATTTACAGGGGCGCAAGGGGGCGTGGCCAAAATCCAAAAATCAGCATGCAATAATAACACATACTGTCACCAAATTTGGTATTTCTAACTCTTATAATAGCTGAGATCTAGATTTTCACACGGACAGACAGACGGACAGACAGACAGACAGACGAACAGACGGACATGGCTATATCGACTCGGCTGTTGATCCTGAGCCAGAATATATATACTTTATGGGGTCGGAGGTGTCTCCTTCTGCCTGTTACATACATTTTCGGTTTGAACAAAGTTATAATACCCTTCTACTCTATGAGTAGCGGGTATAAAAAAAGAAAAAGCTTAAGCGGCATGAACTGGGAATCGAACCTCGGGCCTGTCGGTTCAGGAGTTCATCGCTTTTCCACTAAGCTACTGACGCTGTTATCCAACAACTTCAAAAATTTACATTGTAAGGCATTCTTATTATTTCCTGTACAAATAAAGAATTTGCGCTGCCGGCAGCGCTGCTTACAGCTACGGAAAATGTTAAGCTGAATAACTTCTGTGTTTATTATCCGATTGTTACCAAATTTTCTTTTTCTTTCTAGAAAAGAAAGAAATTTTCTTTCTTTTTTTTCTATTTTTTCGTTTCTTTTTTTTATTTTCTTTGTTCTTTCTTTTAAGGACTCGCATATTTAGTATTACCTATTTATTTTAATTAAAAATTTAAATGTTATTAAAAAATATGTATCAATGATTTACCGGATAGACACTCGTATGGACCAATACGTCTATAAAGAAATTATAGAGGATATAATGGTGCCATATTCCGAGGACAATATGCCATTATCATGGCGTTTTATGAACGACAATGATCCTAAGCACACTTCACGGCTTATGAAAAGTTGCTTTTAGGAGCATCAAGTTGTTACGCTGAAGTGGCCAGCTCAGTCACCGGACCTCAATCCGATAGAGAATCTCTAGAATGATGTTGAGCACCACATTCGCACCAAAAATCTGGGCAGTTTGAATGATTTGTGGATAGTTATCCGAGAAGCGTGGTACAGTATTCCGCAGAACAGATGCGCTGCTTTAGTGGAGAGTCAGCACAGAAGATTGGATGTAGTTATCAAAAACAAACGATATCCAACAAAATATTAGTCCCCTTTCTTATGTTTTCTCATTCTACTTAATAAATTAATAAAAAAAAGTATAAGTGTGCTAAACTCATGTCCAGCTGAAAATCATAGTTAATTCATTCAAACCAACGCAGAAAAAAAACGACGAAAGGGAATAGGCTGAAAGTAACGGTACATCTCATCAACTAATAAGGCAACAACCAGAAAAAAATTGGTAAACTATTCACTATACAATCGGTAAAAATTCATGTTGAAGTGTGCTGCTAAATAGTGTGCTAAATAAAAGGCCACCACTGTATATATATTTAAAATTTAGTTAAAAGTTTTACCAAACATATTTAAAAGTCGTTATAGAAAAGATATTAAATTAAATATATTATTACTATAGATTGAAAACAAAGCAAACATTACTATAGATTGAAAACAAAGCAAACAAGGAAACAAACAATATAGTAAACCAAGACCAAAAATTCAAAAAATTCAGTTAGTGTAAAAAAGAAATTAAATAATTTGTTGAATAGTTATGGAGCTCGATCAGTTTGCGAAGACCTTCAAGCAGCGTCGTATCGAGCTCGGCTTCACCCAGCGCGATGTGGCTCTGGCCATGGGCAAACTCTATGGCAACGATTATTCGCAGGCGACATTCTCACTCTTTGAGACACACAAGTTGAGCGTCAAGAGCATGCGCCATTGCTGCAGAAGTACCGGGTATAAAAAAAAAACGATGATATGAAACATTTTGTGTACTTATCCAAAAATGAAGAGAGATGCTCTACTTGTTAAAAAAAGGCATACTTTAATGCAAATGCACTACGAAAAAAAAGAAGAGTTATAAAAAAAAGAGATTCCAGACCCACCCTGAGAAAAAAAAAGAGATTCCAGTCTCACCCAGAGAAAAAAAAACCCAGTCCAGTCTCAATTGTGAGCTGAGAGCGGACTGAAAATCCGAACACATTGAGAGCTTACGTAGTCAGAAATTAAGACAGAAGCAACTCAGCCTACTTGAATCGTTTTAATAGAATTGTATTGCTTGGTACCTCCTTGCTACAAATTCTAAATATAAAGCCAGCAAGTCTTAAGAGAGACTACCTCTCTGTCTATATTATTTTCCATAGGATCAGCCGCAAATCGCAAGGGGAAATTTCTACAGCATTTTTCCTTGCTTCAGTCACTCAAATGTCTGCAACTTTCGTTAGCAGACATCGTGGCTGCCCAAGCCAAGCAGATTGAGAATAAGTATGGTTTGTGCCGGTGGCAAATGTGGCAAGAGAGCAGAATGTGACCGGCCCATGACTATTATTAGTCATGCAGCGGGCTCGGACTGAGACGTCTAAGCTAATGAAGCTTTTTCACACCTGCCTGCTAAATTATGCGCCATGACCAGGAGTGCCATGGAGTGAGAGCACCATGCAAGCCATTTACTTGTTACAGATTGCTTATAATTAAATTATAATCAACATCAAGCCAGGCGCATCACGCAGATGCAGACGAAAATGGAGACGTAGAGACCAAGACCAAGACATGCAGCCAGTGAGACCGGTCTGAGGCCGCTGCTGCTGCTGACATGCATCTAACAAGCCTTCAACTATCTAATCAACGTACAAGTCAAAATATCAATACCTCAAGTAATCAAAATCACTTTAGAATTTCAAATCAGTTGGGCTGATGCTGCCTGCCTGCCTGCAGCGTCTCACACAAGCACCGTGTCCAGCTGCTATATGCGACAGTTGCAACTCGAGTCCAGAGTGGGGAGATTGATGAAAAAAAAAGCAACAACAACTAAGATTATTCGAATTTAATGGGCGCAACGCGCGTGGAGACTTCACAAGTGAGGCAACGCCAACTACAACAAAAACAACAACTGAGACGTTTCACAGACATGTTAGGAAAAGCTAAAACTGGACCTGCTGCCTGTTGCCTGGTCCTGCCTGTGTCTGGTCTGGCCTGGTCTTTTCCAGTTATACTGTGCTCGCACTGTAACCTGTCATCATGATTGATACGTTTGATGGATTCATTCGAGCTGACTGCTGTGTGGCGTTCAGTTTTAACGTTTGCTGATTGATCCCAGCGTGTTGATTACAATCGACGCCGACGTACACGCAGATGCAGACACAGGTAGTTGGCGCAGGCAGTTGGCGCTGTATGGGGAGTCTTGCAACGCATGCTGCTGGGAATTCAATCAAAAGTGTCAGCGCTGGCACAACATCTCTTACTGCTAAAGGTGCCGAAACCACTAACTAAATACAGTGGTAACTGAATATTAGAATAGAATATTAGAATATTAGAAATGATAAGAAAGGCAAAAAAAATCAAAAGGGAAACAAAAAGATAATCCCTTTTTCATTGATAATCAATTTTAAAAATTATGGAACTTTGGAAAAGTGGGAAGTATAAAAAAAAAATTTTAATAAATTATAGAAATTTTTAAATATTTTGAAATTAAGAATATTGACAGTTAATATTTCTAAAACATTTTTAAAAGCTTTAAATATTCTTAATGAATTTTAAATAATACGCAAATTTAGGAAAAATGTGGAAATTTGACGATGACGTCACGATATGCTGCAAAGGCGCAAAGAGTGTAACTATTGAAAACGTTTAGATGAATATCTTCTGTGTTTATTGTTCGATCGGATTGTAATTTTGAAAATAGATTTATATTGTAATTATCTATGTTTATACCAAAGCAGAAAGCCATAACTTCAATACTTTTCCTAATAATCGTAATTATCGTTTTGCGTGGGCGGTGGGCGCGACATCGAAAATTGAAAATAAACTCGATCTACCTATGGTATACAGGAAATAAGGTGTCTCTACCTTTTGTAATAGCTGAGACCTAGACGTACAGACGGACAGACGGACTATATCGCTCGGCTGTTGATCCTGAGCCAGAATATATATACTTTATGGGGTCGGAGGTGTCTCCTTCTGCCTGTTACATACATTTTCGGTTTGAACAAAGTTATAATACCCTTCTACTCTATGAGTAGCGGGTATAAAAAAAAACATTTTTGCACACATTTAATTTTTGATACGGGCGGGACTCGAACCCGTAAATGCATAATAGTACTGTTCGTTTTGGAGTCCACAACTTAACCCATTTCACCACCGTACACGCACACACGATTTGGGACAATGCTGCAAGCAGCGCTGCCGGCAGCGCTGCTTACAGCTATGGAAAACGTTAAGCTGAATAAATTCTGTTTATTATCCGATTGTTACCAAATTTGCAGAGATCATCTGGCTAGCTTTAGTTATCATGTAAACCGAAAATGAACAATATGGCATCAAAATTGCACTTGTTATCAATGTTTTTTCGATTTAAAAGGGGCGGAAAGGGGCGTGGGCCAAAATCCAAAATAAACTTGATCAGCGTGCAATAATAACACATACTGTCACCAAATTTGGTAGTTCTAGCTCTTATAATAGCTGAGATCTAGACTTTCACACGGACAGACAGACGGACAGACGGACATGGCTATATCGACTCGGCTGTTGATCATGAGCCAGAATATATATACTTTATGGGGTCGGAGGTGTCTCCTTCTGCCTGTTACATACATTTTCGGTTTGAACAAAGTTATAATACCCTTCTACTCTATGAGTAGCGGGTATAAAAAGCAACAACAACTAAGATTATTCGAATTTAATGGGCGCAACGCGCGTGGAGACTTCACAAGTGAGGCAACGCCAACTACAACAAAAACAACAACTGAGATGTTTCACAGACATGTTAGGAAAAGCTAAAACTGGACCTGCTGCCTGTTGCCTGGTCCTGCCTGTGTCTGGTCTGGCCTGGTCTTTTCCAGTTATACTGTGCTCGCACTGTGACCTGTCATCATGATTGATACGTTTGATGGATTCATTCGAGCTGACTGCTGTGTGGCGTTCAATTTTTTAAGTTTGCTGATTGATCCCAGAGTGTTGATTACAATCGACGCCGACGTACACGCAGATGCAGGCCCAGGTAGTTGGCGCAGGCAGTTGGCGCTGTATGGGGAGTCTTGCAACGCATGCTGCTGGGAATTCAATCAAAAGTGTCAGCGCTGGCACAACATCTCTTACTGCTAAAGGTGCCGAAACCACTAACTAAATACAGTGGTAACTGAATATTAGAATAGAATATTAGAATATTAGAAATGATAAGAAAGGCAAAAAAAAATCAAAAGGGAAACAAAGAGTTAATCCCTTTTTCATTGATAAGCAATTTTAAAAATTATGGAACTTTGGAAAAGTGGGAAGTATAAAAAAAAAATTTTAATAAATTTTAGAAATTTTTAAATATTCTGAAATTAAGAAAATTGACAGTTAATATTTTTAAAACATTTTTAAAAGCTTTAAATATTCTTAATGAATTTTAAATAATACGCAAATTTAGGAAAAATGTGGAAATTTGACGATGACGTCACGATATGCTGCAAAGGCGCAAAGAGTGTAACTATGGAAAACGTTTAGATGAATATCTTCTGTGTTTATTGTTCGATCGGATTGTAATTTTGAAAATAGATTTATATTGTAATTATCTATGTTTATACCAAAGCAGAAAGCCATAACTTCAATACTTTTCCTAATAATCGTAATTATCGTTTTGCGTGGGCGGTGGGCGCGACATCGAAAATTGAAAATAAACTCGATCTACCTATGGTATACAGGAAATTAGGTGTCTCTACCTTTTGTAATAGCTGAGATCTAGACGTACAGACGGACATGGCTATATCGACTCGGCTGTTGATCCTGAGCCAGAATATATATACTTTATGGGGCAGCGCTTATCAGCTATGGAAAACGTTAAGCTGAATAACTTCTGTGTTTATTATCCGATTGTTACCAAATTTTCGGAGATCATCTGGCTATCTATAGTTATCATGTAAACCGAAAATGAACAATATGACATCAAAATTGCGCTTGTAATCAATTTTTTTCGATTTGCGGAGGCGGAAGGGGGCGTGGGCCAAAATCCAAAATAAACTTGATCAGCGTGCAATAATAACACATATTGTCACCAAATTTGGTAGTCCTAGCTCTTATAATACCTGAGATCTAGATTTTCACACGGACAGACAGACGGACAGACGGACATGGCTATATCGACTCGGCTGTTGATCCTGAGCCAGAATATATATACTTTATGGGGTCGGAGGTGTCTCCTTCTGCCTGTTACATACATTTTCGGTTTGAACAAAGTTATAATACCCTTCTACTCTATGAGTAGCGGGTATAAAAATGAAAAAGCTTAAGCGGCATGAACTGGGAATCGAACCGCGGACCTGTCGGTTCAGGAGTTTATCGCTTTTCCACTAAGCTACTGACGCTGTTATCCAACAACTGCAAAATTTTGCATTGTAAGCCATTCTTATTATTTCCTGTACAAATAAAGAATTTGCGCTGCCGGCAGCGCTGCTTACAGCTATGGAAAACGTTAAGCTGAATAACTTCTGTGTTTATTATCCGATTGTTACCAAATTTTCAGAGATCATCTGGCTAGCTATAGTTATCATGTAAACCGAAAATGAACAATATGGCATCAAAATTGCACTTGTTATCAATGTTTTTTCGATTTAAAAGGGGCGGAAGGGGGCGTGGGCCAAAATCCAAAATAAACTTGATCAGCGTGCAATAATAACACATATTGTCACCAAATTTGGTAGTCCTAGCTCTTATAATAGCTGAGATCTAGATTTTTCACACGGACAGACAGACGGACAGACGGTCATGGCTATATCGACTCGGCTGTTGATCCTGAGCCAGAATATATATACTTTATGGGGTCGGAGGTGTCTCCTTCTGCCTGTTACATACATTTTCGGTTTGAACAAAATTATAATACCCTTCTACTCTATGAGTAGCGGGTATAAAAAAAAAGCTTAAGCGCCATGAACTGTGAATCGAACCACGGGCCTGTCGGTTCAGGAGTTCATCGCTTTTCCACTAAGCTACTGACGCTGTTATCCAACAACTGCAAAAATTTGCATTGTAAGGCATTCTTATTATTTCCTGTACAAATAAAGAATTTACGCTGCCGGCAGCGCCTCTGACAGCTATGGAAAACGTTAAGCTGAATAAGTTCTGTGTTTATTATCCGATTGTTACCAAATTTTCAGAGATCATCTGGCTAGCTATAGTTATCATATAAACCGAAAATGAAGAATATGGCATCAAAATTGAGCTTGTAATCACTTTTTTTTTATTTCCAGGGGCGGAAGGGGGCGTGGGCCAAAATCCAAAATAAACTTGATCAGCGTGCAATAATAACTCATACTGTCACCAAATTTGGTAGTTTTAGCTCTTATAATAGCTGAGATCTAGATTTTCACACGGACAGACAGACGGACAGACAGACAGACAAACAGACGGACAGACGGACATGGCTATATCGACTCGGCTGTTGATCATGAGCCAGAATATATATGGTTTATGGGGTCGAAGGTGTCTCCTTCTGCCTGTTGCTGCCGGCAGCGCTGCTTACAGCTATGGAAAACATTAAGCTGTATAACTTCTGTGTTTATTATCCGACTGTTACCAAATTTTCAGAGATCATCTGGCTAGCTATAGTTATCATGTTAACCGAAAATGAACAATATGGGATCAAAATTGCGCTTGCAATTAAGGTTTTTTCGATTTACGGGGGCGGAAGGGGGCGTGGCCAAAATCCAAAATAAACTTGATCAGCGTGCAATAATAACACATATTGTCACCAAATTTGGTAGTCCTAGCTCTTATAATAGCTGAGATCTAGATTTTCACACGAACAGACAGACGGACAGATGGTCATGGCTATATCGACTCGGCTGTTGATCCTGAGCCAGAATTTATAAACTTTATGGGGTCGGAGGTGTCTCCTTCTGCCTGTTACATACATTTTCGGTTTGAACAAAATTATAATACCCTTCTACTCTATGAGTAGCGGGTATAAAAAAAAAAGCTTAAGCGCCATGAACTGGGAATCGAACCACGGGCCTGTCGTTTCAGGAGTTCATCGCTTTTCCACTAAGCTACTGACGCTGTTATCCAACAACTGCAAAAATTTGCATTGTAAGGTATTCTTATTATTTCCTGTACAAATAAGGAATTTGCGCTGCAGGCAGCGCTGATGACAGCTATGGAAAACGTTAAGCTGAATAACTTCTGTGTTTATTATCCGATTGTTACCAAATTTTCGGAGATCATCTGGCTTTCTATAGTTATCATGTAAACCGAAAATGAACAATATGGCATCAAAATTGCGCTTGTAATCACTTTTTTTTTATTTACAGGGGCGGAAGGGGGCGTGGGCCAAAATCCAAAATAAGCTTGATCAGCGTGCAATAATAAAACATATTGTCACCAAATTTGGTAGTCCTAGCTCTTATAATACCTGAGATCTAGATTTTCACACGGACAGACAGACGGACAGACGGACATGGCTATATCGACTCGGCTGTTGATCCTGAGCCAGAATATATATACTTTATGGGGTCGGAGGTGTCTCCTTCTGCCTGTTACATACATTTTCGGTTTGAACACAGTTATAATACCCTTCTACTCTATGAGTAGCGGGTATAAAAAAACAGCTTAAACGCTATGAACTGGGAATCGAACCACGGGCCTGTCGGTTCAGGAGTTCATCGCTTTTCCACTAAGCTACTGACGCTGTTATCCAACAACTGCAAAAATTTGCACTGTAAGGCATTCTTATTATTTCCTGTACAAATAAAGAATTTGCGCTGCCGGCAGCTCTGCTTACAGCTATGGAAAACGTTAAGCGTTAAGGGCGTGGGCCAAAATCCAAAATAAACTTGATCAGCGTGCAATAATAACACATACTGTCACCAAATTTGGTAGTTCTAGCTCTTATAATAGCCGAGATCTAGATTTTCACACGGACAGACAAACGGACAGAGAGACAGACGGACAGACGGACATGGCTATATCGACTCGGCTGTTGATCCTGAGCCAGAATATATATACTTTATGGGGTCGAAGGTGTCTCCTTCTGCCTGTTACATACATTTTCGGTTTGAACAAAGTTATAATACCCTTCTACTCTATGAGTAGCGGGTATAAAAAAACATTTTTGCACACATTTAATTTTTGATGCGGGCGGGAATCGAACCCGTAAATGTATAATAGTACTGTTCGTTTTGCAGCCAACAACGTAACCCATTTCACCACCATACACGCACACACGATTCGGCACAATGCTGCAAGCAGCGCTGCCGGCAGCGCTGCTTACAGCTATGGAAAACGTTAAGCTAAATAACTTCTGTGTTTATTATCCGATTGTTACCAAATTTTCAGAGATCATCTGGCTATCCATACTTATCATGTTAACCGAAAATGAACAATATGGCATCAAAATTGCGCTTGTAATTAATATTTTTTCGATTTACGGGGGCGGAAGGGGGTGTGGCCAAAATCCAAAATAAACTTGATCAGCGTGCAATGATAACACATATTGTCACCAAATTTGGTAGTCCTAGCTCTTATAATAGCTGAGATCTAAATTTTCACACGGACAGACAGACGGACAGACGGACAGACGGTCATGGCTATATCGACTCGGCTGTTGATCCTGAGCCAGAATATATATACTTTATGGGCTCGGAGGTGACTCCTTCTGCCCGTTACATACACTTTCGGTTTGAACAAAATTATAATACCCTTCTACTCTATGAGTAGCGGGTATAAAAAAAAAGCTTAAACGCCATGAACTGGGAAGCGAACCACGGGCCTGTCGGTTCAGGAGTTCATCGCTTTTCCACTAAGGTACTGACGCTGTTATCCAACAACTGCAAAAATTTGCACTGTAAGGCATTCTTATTATTTCCTGTACAAATAAAGAATTTGCGCTGCCGGCAGCGCTGCTTACAGCTATGGAAAACGTTAAGCTGAATAACTTCTGTGTTTATTATCCGATTGTTACCAAATTTTCAGAGATCATCTGGCTAGCTATAGGTATCATATAAACCGAAAATGAACAATATGGCATTAAAATTGCGCTTGTAGTCACTTTTTTTTATTTACAGGGGCGGAAGGGGCGTGGGCTAAAATCCAAAATAAAATTGATCAGCGTGCAATAATAACACATACTGTCACCAAATTTGGTAGTTCTAGCTCTTATAATAGCCGAGATCTAGATTTTCACACGGACAGACAAACGGACAGACAGACAGTCGGACATGGCTATATCGACTCGGCTGTTGATCCTGAGCCAGAATATATATACTTTATGGGGTCGAAGGTGTCTCCTTCTGCCTGTTACATACATTTTCGGTTTGAACAAAGTTATAATACCCTTCTACTCTATGAGTAGCGGGTATAAAAAAAACAATTAAGAAAGCTACAGTCGAGTGTACTCGACTGTAATATACCCGCTACCCAGCTGCTTGTACATAATTTATTTGCGGAATAAAAAAACGGCTACAATCATATTTTGACCGTAAAAGGCTATGGACTTATAATATTTATGCAAAGTCAAAATATAAAATAAAAAAAAAAAAACATTTTTGCACACATTTAATTTTTGATGCGGGCGGGACTCGAACCCGTAAATGCATAATAGTACTGTTCGTTTTGCAGTCCACAACTTAACCCATTTCACCACCATACACGCACACACGATTCGGCACAATGCTGCAAGCAGCGCTGCTTACAGCTATGGAAAACGTTAAGCTGAATAACTTCTGTGTTTATTATCCGATTCTTACCAAATTTTCAGAGATCATCTGGCTAGCTATAGTTATCATATAAACCGAAAATGAAGAATATGGCATCAAAATTGAGCTTGTAATCACTTTTTTTTTATTTCCTGGGGCGGAAGGGGGCGTGGGCCAAAATCCAAAATAAACTTGATCAGCGTGCAATAATAACACATACTGTCACCAAATTTGGTAGTTTTAGCTCTTATAATAGCTGAGATCTAGATTTTCACACGGACAGACAGACGGACAGACAGACAGACAAACAGACGGACAGACGGACATGGCTATATCGACTCGGCTGTTGATCATGAGCCAGAATATATATGGTTTATGGGGTCGAAGGTGTCTCCTTCTGCCTGTTGCTGCCGGCAGCGCTGCTTACAGCTATTGAAAACATTAAGCTGAATAACTTCTGTGTTTATTATCCGATTGTTACCAAATTTTCAGAGATCATCTGGCTAGCTATAGTTATCATGTTAACCGAAAATGAACAATATGGGATCAAAATTGCGCTTGCAATTAAGGTTTTTTCGATTAACGGGGGCGGAAGGGGGCGTGGCCAAAATCCAAAATAAACTTGATCAGCGTGCAATAATAACACATATTGTCACCAAATTTGGTAGTCCTAGCTCTTATAATAGCTGAGATCTAGATTTTCACACGAACAGACAGACGGACAGATGGTCATGGCTATATCGACTCGGCTGTTGATCCTGAGCCAGAATTTATAAACTTTATGGGGTCGGAGGTGTCTCCTTCTGCCTGTTACATACATTTTCGGTTTGAACAAAATTATAATACCCTTCTACTCTATGAGTAGCGGGTATAAAAAAAAGCTTAAGCGCCATGAACTGGGAATCGAACCACGGGCCTGTCGTTTCAGGAGTTCATCGCTTTTCCACTAAGCTACTGACGCTGTTATCCAACAACTGCAAAAATTTGCATTGTAAGGTATTCTTATTATTTCCTGTACAAATAAGGAATTTGCGCTGCAGGCAGCGCTGATGACAGCTATGGAAAACGTTAAGCTGAATAACTTCTGTGTTTATTATCCGATTGTTACCAAATTTTCGGAGATCATCTGGCTATCTATAGTTATCATGTAAACCGAAAATGAACAATATGGCATCAAAATTGCGCTTGTAATCACTTTTTTTATTTTTACAGGGGCGGAAGGGGGCGTGGGCCAAAATCCAAAATAAGCTTGATCAGCGTGCAATAATAAAACATATTGTCACCAAATTTGGTAGTCCTAGCTCTTATAATAGCCGAGATCTAGATTTTCACACGGACAGACAAACGAACAGAGAGACAGACGGACAGACGGACATGGCTATATCGACTCGTCTGTTGATCCTGAGCCAGAATATATATACTTTATGGGGTCGGAGGTGTCTCCTTCTGCCTGTTACATACATTTTCGGTTTGAACAAAGTTATAATACCCTTCTACTCTATGAGTAGCGGGTATAAAAAAACATTTTTGCACACATTTAATTTTTGATGCGGGCGGGACTCGAACCCGTAAATGTATAATAGTACTGTTCGTTTTGCAGCCAACAACGTAACCCATTTCACCACCATACACGCACACACGATTCGGCACAATGCTGCAAGCAGCGCTGCCGGCCGCTGGAAAACGTTAAGCTGAATAACTTCTGTGTTTATTATCCGATTGTTACCAAATTTTCAGAGATCATCTGGCTATCCATACTTATCATGTTAACCGAAAATGAACAATATGGCATCAAAATTGCGCTTGTAATTAATATTTTTTTCGATTTACGGATTTACGGACTCGGCTGTTGATCATGAGCCAGAATATATATGGTTTATGGGGTCGAAGGTGTCTCCTTCTGCCTGTTGCTGCCGGCAGCGCTGCTTACAGCTATTGAAAACATTAAGCTGAATAACTTCTGTGTTTATTATCCGATTGTTACCAAATTTTCAGAGATCATCTGGCTAGCTATAGTTATCATGTTAACCGAAAATGAACAATATGGGATCAAAATTGCGCTTGCAATTAAGGTTTTTTCGATTAACGGGGGCGGAAGGGGGCGTGGCCAAAATCCAAAAATAAACTTGATCAGCGTGCAATAATAACACATATTGTCACCAAATTTGGTAGTCCTAGCTCTTATAATAGCTGAGATCTAGATTTTCACACGAACAGACAGACGGACAGATGGTCATGGCTATATCGACTCGGCTGTTGATCCTGAGCCAGAATTTATAAACTTTATGGGGTCGGAGGTGTCTCCTTCTGCCTGTTACATACATTTTCGGTTTGAACAAAATTATAATACCCTTCTACTCTATGAGTAGCGGGTATAAAAAAAAAGCTTAAGCGCCATGAACTGGGAATCGAACCACGGGCCTGTCGTTTCAGGAGTTCATCGCTTTTCCACTAAGCTACTGACGCTGTTATCCAACAACTGCAAAAATTTGCATTGTAAGGTATTCTTATTATTTCCTGTACAAATAAGGAATTTGCGCTGCAGGCAGCGCTGATGACAGCTATGGAAAACGTTAAGCTGAATAACTTCTGTGTTTATTATCCGATTGTTACCAAATTTTCGGAGATCATCTGGCTATCTATAGTTATCATGTAAACCGAAAATGAACAATATGGCATCAAAATTGCGCTTGTAATCACTTTTTTTTTATTTACAGGGGCGGAAGGGGGCGTGGGCCAAAATCCAAAATAAGCTTGATCAGCGTGCAATAATAAAACATATTGTCACCAAATTTGGTAGTCCTAGCTCTTATAATAGCCGAGATCTAGATTTTCACACGGACAGACAAACGAACAGAGAGACAGACGGACAGACGGACATGGCTATATCGACTCGTCTGTTGATTCTGAGCCAGAATATATATACTTTATGGGGTCGGAGGTGTCTCCTTCTGCCTGTTACATACATTTTCGGTTTGAACAAAGTTATAATACCCTTCTACTCTATGAGTAGCGGGTATAAAAAACATTTTTGCACACATTTAATTTTTGATGCGGGCGGGAATCGAACCCGTAAATGTATAATAGTACTGTTCGTTTTGCAGCCAACAACGTAACCCATTTCACCACCATACACGCACACACGATTCGGCACAATGCTGCAAGCAGCGCTGCCGGCCGCTGGAAAACGTTAAGCTGAATAACTTCTGTGTTTATTATCCGATTGTTACCAAATTTTCAGAGATCATCTGGCTATCCATACTTATCATGTTAACCGAAAATGAACAATATGGCATCAAAATTGCGCTTGTAATTAATATTTTTTCGATTTACGGATTTACGGACTCGGCTGTTGATCATGAGCCAGAATATATATGGTTTATGGGGTCGAAGGTGTCTCCTTCTGCCTGTTGCTGCCGGCAGCGCTGCTTACAGCTATTGAAAACATTAAGCTGAATAACTTCTGTGTTTATTATCCGATTGTTACCAAATTTGCAGAGATCATCTGGCTAGCTATAGTTATCATGTTAACCGAAAATGAACAATATGGGATCAAAATTGCGCTTGCAATTAAGGTTTTTTCGATTAACGGGGGCGGAAGGGGGCGTGGCCAAAATCCAAAATAAACTTGATCAGCGTGCAATAATAACACATATTGTCACCAAATTTGGTAGTCCTAGCTCTTATAATAGCTGAGATCTAGATTTTCACACGAACAGACAGACGGACAGATGGTCATGGCTATATCGACTCGGCTGTTGATCCTGAGCCAGAATTTATAAACTTTATGGGGTCGGAGGTGTCTCCTTCTGCCTGTTACATACATTTTCGGTTTGAACAAAATTATAATACCCTTCTACTCTATGAGTAGCGGGTATAAAAAAAAGCTTAAGCGCCATGAACTGGGAATCGAACCACGGGCCTGTCGTTTCAGGAGTTCATCGCTTTTCCACT
The DNA here is from genome assembly GCA_018904095.1 of Zaprionus ghesquierei. Classification (NCBI taxonomy): domain Eukaryota; kingdom Metazoa; phylum Arthropoda; class Insecta; order Diptera; family Drosophilidae; genus Zaprionus; species Zaprionus ghesquierei. The sequence continues at coordinate 89,532 of JAEIGP010000198.1, read as the reverse complement.
AAGCTACTGACGCTGTTATCCAACAACTGCAAAAATTTGCATTGTAAGGTATTCTTATTATTTCCTGTACAAATAAGGAATTTGCGCTGCAGGCAGCGCTGATGACAGCTATGGAAAACGTTAAGCTGAATAACTTCTGTGTTTATTATCCGATTGTTACCAAATTTTCGGAGATCATCTGGCTATCTATAGTTATCATGTAAACCGAAAATGAACAATATGGCATCAAAATTGCGCTTGTAATCACTTTTTTTTTATTTACAGGGGCGGAAGGGGGCGTGGGCCAAAATCCAAAATAAGCTTGATCAGCGTGCAATAATAACACATACTGTCACCAAATTTGGTAGTCCTAGCTCTTATAATAGCCGAGATCTAGATTTTCACACGGACAGACAAACGAACAGAGAGACAGACGGACAGACGGACATGGCTATATCGACTCGTCTGTTGATCCTGAGCCAGAATATATATACTTTATGGGGTCGGAGGTGTCTCCTTCTGCCTGTTACATACATTTTCGGTTTGAACAAAGTTATAATACCCTTCTACTCTATGAGTAGCGGGTATAAAAAAACATTTTTGCACACATTTAATTTTTGATGCGGGCGGGAATCGAACCCGTAAATGTATAATAGTACTGTTCGTTTTGCAGCCAACAACGTAACCCATTTCACCACCATACACGCACACACGATTCGGCACAATGCTGCAAGCAGCGCTGCCGGCCGCTGGAAAACGTTAAGCTGAATAACTTCTGTGTTTATTATCCGATTGTTACCAAATTTTCAGAGATCATCTGGCTATCCATACTTATCATGTTAACCGAAAATGAACAATATGGCATCAAAATTGCGCTTGTAATTAATATTTTTTCGATTTACGGGGGCGGAAGGGGGTGTGGCCAAAATCCAAAATAAACTTGATCAGCGTGCAATAATAACACATATTGTCACCAAATTTGGTAGTCCTAGCTCTTATAATAGCTGAAATCTAAATTTTCACACGGACAGACAGACGGACAGACGGACAGACGGTCATGGCTATATCGACTCGGCTGTTGATCCTGAGCCAGAATATATATACTTTATGGGCTCGGAGGTGACTCCTTCTGCCTGTTACATACACTTTCGGTTTGAACAAAATTATAATACCCTGCTACTCTATGAGTAGCGGGTATAAAAAAAAAGCTTAAACGCCATGAACTGGGAATCGAACCACGGTCCTGTCGGTTCAGGAGTTCATCGCTTTTCCACTAAGGTACTGACGCTGTTATCCAACAACTGCAAAAATTTGCATTGTAAGGTATTCTTATTATTTCCTGTACAAATAAGGAATTTGCGCTGCCGGCAGCGCTGATAACAGCTATGGAAAACGTTAAGCTGAATAACTTCTGTGTTTATTATCCGATTGTTACCAAATTTTCAGAGATCATCTGGCTATCTATAGTTATCATGTAAACCGAAAATGAACAATATGGCATCAAAATTGCGCTTGTAATCACTTTTTTTTTATTTACAGGGGCGGAAGGGGGCGTGGGCCAAAATCCAAAATAAGCTTGATCAGCGTGCAATAATAACACATACTGTCACCAAATTTGGTAGTCCTAGCTCTTATAATAGCCGAGATCTAGATTTTCACACGGACAGACAAACGAACAGAGAGACAGACGGACAGACGGACATGGCTATATCGACTCGTCTGTTGATCCTGAGCCAGAATATATATACTTTATGGGGTCGGAGGTGTCTCCTTCTGCCTGTTACATACATTTTCGGTTTGAACAAAGTTATAATACCCTTCTACTCTATGAGTAGCGGGTATAAAAAAAACAGCTTAAACGCTATGAACTGGGAATCGAACCACGGGCCTGTCGGTTCAGGAGTTCATCGCTTTTCCACTAAGGTACTGACGCTGTTATCCAACAACTGCAAAAATTTGCACTGTAAGGCATTCTTATTATTTCCTGTACAAATAAAGAATTTGCGCTGCCGGCAGCGCTGCTTACAGCTATGGAAAACGTTAAGCTGAATAACTTCTGTGTTTATTATCCGATTGTTACCAAATTTTCAGAGATCATCTGGCTATCCATACTTATCATGTTAACCGAAAATGAACAATATGGCATCAAAATTGCGCTTGTAATTAATATTTTTTCGATTTACGGGGGCGGAAGGGGGTGTGGCCAAAATCCAAAATAAACTTGATCAGCGTGCAATAATAACACATACTGTCACCAAATTTGGTAGTTTTAGCTCTTATAATAGCTGAGATCTAGATTTTCACACGGACAGACAGACGGACAGACAGACAGACAAACAGACGGACAGACGGACATGGCTATATCGACTCGGCTGTTGATCATGAGCCAGAATATATATGGTTTATGGGGTCGAAGGTGTCTCCTTCTGCCTGTTGCTGCCGGCAGCGCTGCTTACAGCAATGGAAAACATTAAGCTGTATAACTTCTGTGTTTATTATCCGACTGTTACCAAATTTTCAGAGATCATCTGGCTAGCTATAGTTATCATGTTAACCGAAAATGAACAATATGGGATCAAAATTGCGCTTGCAATTAAGGTTTTTTCGATTTACGGGGGCGGAAGGGGGCGTGGCCAAAATCCAAAATAAACTTGATCAGCGTGCAATAATAACACATATTGTCACCAAATTTGGTAGTCCTAGCTCTTATAAGAGCTGAGATCTAGATTTTCACACGAACAGACAGACGGACAGATGGTCATGGCTATATCGACTCGGCTGTTGATCCTGAGCCAGAATTTATAAACTTTATGGGGTCGGAGGTGTCTCCTTCTGCCTGTTACATACATTTTCGGTTTGAACAAAATTATAATACCCTTCTACTCTATGAGTAGCGGGTATAAAAAAAAAGCTTAAGCGCCATGAACTGGGAATCGAACCACGGGCCTGTCGTTTCAGGAGTTCATCGCTTTTCCACTAAGCTACTGACGCTGTTATCCAACAACTGCAAAAATTTGCATTGTAGGGTATTCTTATTATTTCCTGTACAAATAAGGAATTTGCGCTGCAGGCAGCGCTGATGACAGCTATGGAAAACGTTAAGCTGAATAACTTCTGTGTTTATTATCCGATTGTTACCAAATTTTCGGAGATCATCTGGCTATCTATAGTTATCATGTAAACCTAAAATGAACAATATGACATCAAAATTGCGCTTGTAATCAATTTTTTTCGATTTACGGAGGCGGAAGGGGGCGTGGGCCAAAATCCAAAATAAACTTCATCAGCGTGCTATAATAACACATATTGTCACCAAATTTGGTAGTCCTAGCTCTTATAATACCTGAGATCTAGATTTTCACACGGACAGACAGACGGACAGACGGACATGGCTATATCGACTCGGCTGTTGATCCTGAGCCAGAATATATATACTTTATGGGGTCGGAGGTGTCTCCTTCTGCCTGTTACATACATTTTCGGTTTGAACAAAATTATAATACCCTTCTACTCTATGAGACGCGGGTATAAAAAAAAAGCCTAAGCGCCATAAACTGGGAATCGAACCACGGGCCTGTCGTTTCAGGAGTTCATCGCTTTTCCACTAAGCTACTGACGCTGTTATCCAACAACTGCAAGAATTTGCATTGTATGGTATTCTTATTATTTCCTGTACAAATAAAGAATTTGCATTGTATGGTATTCTTATTATTTCCTGTACAAATAAAGAATTTGCGCTGCCGGCAGCGCTGATAACAGCTATGGAAAACGTTAAGCTGAATAACTTCTGTGTTTATTATCCGATTGTTACCAAATTTTCAGAGATCATCTGGCTATCTATAGTTATCATGTAAACCGAAAATGAACAATATGGCATCAAAATTGCGCTTGTAATCACTTTTTTTTTATTTACAGGGGCGGAAGGGGGCGTGGGCCAAAATCCAAAATAAGCTTGATCAGCGTGCAATAATAAAACATACTGTCACCAAATTTGGTAGTCCTAGCTCTTATAATAGCCGAGATCTAGATTTTCACACGGACAGACAAACGAACAGAGAGACAGACGGACAGACGGACAGACGGACATGGCTATATCGACTCGGCTGTTGATCCTGAGCCAGAATATATATACTTTATGGGGTCGGAGGTGTCTCCTTCTGCCTGTTACATACATTTTCGGTTTGAACACAGTTATAATACCCTTCTACTCTATGAGTAGCGGGTATAAAAAAACAGCTTAAACGCTATGAACTGGGAATCGAACCACGGGCCTGTCGGTTCAGGAGTTCATCGCTTTTCCACTAAGCTACTGACGCTGTTATCCAACAACTGCAAAAATTTGCACTGTAAGGCATTCTTATTATTTCCTGTACAAATAAAGAATTTGCGCTGCCGGCAGCGCTGCTTACAGCTATGGAAAACGTTAAGCGTTAAGGGCGTGGGCCAAAATCTAAAATAAACTTGATCAGCGTGCAATAATAACACATACTGTCACCAAATTTGGTAGTTCTAGCTCTTATAATAGCCGAGATCTAGATTTTCACACGGACAGACAAACGGACAGAGAGACAGACGGACAGACGGACATGGCTATATCGACTCGGCTGTTGATCCTGAGCCAGAATATATATACTTTATGGGGTCGAAGGTGTCTCCTTCTGCCTGTTACATACATTTTCGGTTTGAACAAAGTTATAATACCCTTCTACTCTATGAGTAGCGGGTATAAAAAAACATTTTTGCACACATTTAATTTTTCATGCGGGCGGGAATCGAACCCGTAAATGTATAATAGTACTGTTCGTTTTGCAGCCAACAACGTAACCCATTTCACCACCATACACGCACACACGATTCGGCACAATGCTGCAAGCAGCGCTGCCGGCAGCGCTGCTTACAGCTATGGAAAACGTTAAGCTAAATAACTTCTGTGTTTATTATCCGATTGTTACTAAATTTTCAGAGATCATCTGGCTATCCATACTTATCATGTTAACCGAAAATGAACAATATGGCATCAAAATTGCGCTTGTAATTAATATTTTTCCGATTTACGGGGGCGGAAGGGGGTGTGGCCAAAATCCAAAATAAACTTGATCAGCGTGCAATAATAACACATATTGTCACCAAATTTGGTAGTCCTAGCTCTTATAATAGCTGAGATCTAAATTTTCACACGGACAGACAGACGGACAGACGGACAGACGGACAGACGGTCATGGCTATATCGACTCGGCTGTTGATCCTGAGCCAGAATATATATACTTTATGGGCTCGGAGGTGACTCCTTCTGCCCGTTACATACACTTTCGGTTTGAACAAAATTATAATACCCTTCTACTCTATGAGTAGCGGGTATAAAAAAAAGCTTAAACGCCATGAACTGGGAAGCGAACCACGGGCCTGTCGGTTCAGGAGTTCATCGCTTTTCCACTAAGGTACTGACGCTGTTATCCAACAACTGCAAAAATTTGCACTGTAAGGCATTCTTATTATTTCCTGTACAAATAAAGAATTTGCGCTGCCGGCAGCGCTGCTTACAGTTATGGACAACGTTAAGCTGAATAACTTCTGTGTTTATTATCCGATTGTTACCAAATTTTCAGAGATCATCTGGCTAGCTATAGGTATCATATAAACCGAAAATGAACATTATGGCATCAAAATTGCGCTTGTAATCAATTTTTTTTTTTTACAGGGGCGGAAGGGGGCGTGGCCAAAATCCAAAATAAACTTGATCAGCGTGCAATAATAACACATATTGTCACCAACTTTGGTGATTCTAGCTCTTATAATAGCCGAGATCTAGATTTTCACACGGACAGACAAACGGACAGACAGACAGACGGACATGGCTATATCGACTCGGCTGTTGATCCTGAGCCAGAATATATATACTTTATGGGGTCGGAGGTGTCTCCTTCTGCCTGTTACATACATTTTCGGTTTGAACAAAGTTATAATACCCTTCTACTCTATGAGTAGCGGGTATAAACACTGCTGCCGGCAGCGCTGCTTACAGCTATGGAAAACGTTAAGCTGAATAACTTCTGTGTTTATTATCCGATTGTTACCAAATTTTCAGAGATCATCTGGCTAGCTATAGTTATCATATAAACCGAAAATGAAGAATATGGCATCAAAATTGAGCTTGTAATCACTTTTTTTTTATTTCCTGGGGCGGAAGGGGGCGTGGGCCAAAATCCAAAATAAACTTGATCAGCGTGCAATAATAACACATACTGTCACCAAATTTGGTAGTTTTAGCTCTTATAATAGCTGAGATCTAGATTTTCACACGGACAGACAGACGGACAGACAGACAGACAAACAGACGGACAGACGGACATGGCTATATCGACTCGGCTGTTGATCATGAGCCAGAATATATATGGTTTATGGGGTCGAAGGTGTCTCCTTCTGCCTGTTGCTGCCGGCAGCGCTGCTTACAGCTATGGAAAACATTAAGCTAAATAACTTCTGTGTTTATTATCCGATTGTTACCAAATTTTCAGAGATCATCTGGCTAGCTATAGTTATCATGTTAACCGAAAATGAACAATATGGGATCAAAATTGCGCTTGCAATTAAGGTTTTTTCGATTAACGGGGGCGGAAGGGGGCGTGGCCAAAATCCAAAATAAACTTGATCAGCGTGCAATAATAACACATATTGTCACCAAATTTGGTAGTCCTAGCTCTTATAATAGCTGAGATCTAGATTTTCACACGAACAGACAGACGGACAGATGGTCATGGCTATATCGACTCGGCTGTTGATCCTGAGCCAGAATTTATAAACTTTATGGGGTCGGAGGTGTCTCCTTCTGCCTGTTACATACATTTTCGGTTTGAACAAAATTATAATACCCTTCTACTCTATGAGTAGCGGGTATAAAAAAAAGCTTAAGCGCCATGAACTGGGAATCGAACCACGGGCCTGTCGTTTCAGGAGTTCATCGCTTTTCCACTAAGCTACTGACGCTGTTATCCAACAACTGCAAAAATTTGCATTGTAAGGTATTCTTATTATTTCCTGTACAAATAAGGAATTTGCGCTGCAGGCAGCGCTGATGACAGCTATGGAAAACGTTAAGCTGAATAACTTCTGTGTTTATTATCCGATTGTTACCAAATTTTCGGAGATCATCTGGCTATCTATAGTTATCATGTAAACCGAAAATGAACAATATGACATCAAAATTGAGCTTGTAATCACTTTTTTTTATTTCCTGGGGCGGAAGGGGGCGTGGGCCAAAATCCAAAATAAGCTTGATCAGCGTGCAATAATAACACATACTGTCACCAAATTTGGTAGTCCTAGCTCTTATAATAGCCGAGATCTAGATTTTCACACGGACAGACAGACGGACAGATGGTCACGGCTATATCGACTCGGCTGTTGATCCTGAGCCAGAATTTATAAACTTTATGGGGTCGGAGGTGTCTCCTTCTGCCTGTTACATACATTTTCGGTTTGAACAAAATTATAATACCCTTCTACTCTATGAGTAGCGGGTATAAAAAAAAAGCTTAAGCGCCATGAACTGGGAATCGAACCACGGGCCTGTCGTTTCAGGAGTTCATCGCTTTTCCACTAAGCTACTGACGCTGTTATCCAACAACTGCAAAAATTTGCATTGTAAGGCATTCTTATTATTTCCTGTACAAATAAAGAATTTGCGCTGCCGGCAGCGCTGCTTACAGCTATGGATAACGTTTAGCTGAATAACTTCTGTGTTTATCATCCGATTGTTACCAAATTTTCGGAGATCATCTGGCTATCTATAGTTATCATGTAAACCGAAAATGAACAATATGACATCAAAATTGCGCTTGTAATCACTTTTTTTTTATTTACAGGGGCGGAAGGGGGCGTGGGCCAAAATCCAAAATAAGCTTGATCAGCGTGCAATAATAACACATATTGTCACCAAATTTGGTAGTCCTAGCTCTTATAATAGCCGAGATCTAGATTTTCACACGGACAGACAAACGAACAGAGAGACAGACGGACAGACGGACATGGCTATATCGACTCGGCTGTTGATCCTGAGCCAGAATATATATACTTTATGGGGTCGGAGGTGTCTCCTTCTGCCTGTTACATACATTTTCGGTTTGAACAAAGTTATAATACCCTTCTACTCTATGAGTAGCGGGTATAAAAAAAGCTTAAACGCTATGAACTGGGAATCGAACCACGGGCCTGTCGGTTCAGGAGTTCATCGCTTTTCCACTATGCTACTGACGCTGTTATCCAACAACTGCAAAAATTTGCACTGTAAGGCATTCTTATTATTTCCTGTACAAATAAAGAATTTGCGCTGCCGGCAGCGCTGCTTACAGCTATGGAAAACGTTAAGCGTTAAGGGCGTGGGCCAAAATCCAAAATAAACTTGATCGGAGATCATCTGGCTATCTATAGTTATCATGTAAACCGAAAATGAACAATATGACATCAAAATTGCGCTTGTAATCACTTTTTTTTTATTTACAGGGGCGGAAGGGGGCGTGGGCCAAAATCCAAAATAAGCTTGATCAGCGTGCAATAATAACACATATTGTCACCAAATTTGGTAGTCCTAGCTCTTATAATAGCCGAGATCTAGATTTTCACACGGACAGACAAACGAACAGAGAGACAGACGGACAGACGGACATGGCTATATCGACTCGGCTGTTGATCCTGAGCCAGAATATATATACTTTATGGGGTCGGAGGTGTCTCCTTCTGCCTGTTACATACATTTTCGGTTTGAACAAAGTTATAATACCCTTCTACTCTATGAGTAGCGGGTATAAAAAAACAGCTTAAACGCTATGAACTGGTAATCGAACCACGGGCCTGTCGGTTCAGGAGTTCATCGCTTTTCCACTATGCTACTGACGCTGTTATCCAACAACTGCAAAAATTTGCACTGTAAGGCATTCTTATTATTTCCTGTACAAATAAAGAATTTGCGCTGCCGGCAGCGCTGCTTACAGCTATGGAAAACGTTAAGCGTTAAGGGCGTGGGCCAAAATCCAAAATAAACTTGATCAGCGTGCAATAATAACACATACTGTCACCAAATTTGGTAGTTCTAGCTCTTATAATAGCCAAGATCTAGATTTTCACACGGACAGACAAACGGACAGATAGACAGACGGACAGACGGACATGGCTATATCGACTCGGCTGTTGATCCTGAGCCAGAATATATATACTTTATGGGGTCGAAGGTGTCTCCTTCTGCCTGTTACATACATTTTCGGTTTGAACAAAGTTATAATACCCTTCTACTCTATGAGTAGCGGGTATAAAAAAACATTTTTGCACACATTTAATTTTTGATGCGGGCGGGAATCGAACCCGTAAATGTATAATAGTACTGTTCGTTTTGCAGCCAACAACGTAACCCATTTCACCACCATACACGCACACACGATTCGGCACAATCGCTGCAACGCGGCCGGCCGCTGGAAAACGTTAAGCTGAATAACTTCTGTGTTTATTATCCGATTGTTACCAAATTTTCAGAGATCATCTGGCTATCCATACTTATCATGTTAACCGAAAATGAACAATATGGCATCAAAATTGCGCTTGTAATTAATATTTTTTCGATTTACGGGGGCGGAAGGGGGTGTGGCCAAAAACCAAAATAAACTTGATCAGCGTACAATAATAACACATATTGCCCCCCAATTTGGTAGTTTTGTTTTTTTTTGAGCCCTGACCCCTATTAATTCGTTTGGACAATGTTTTTTTGCATATGCAATGTTTAGCACACAATATATGTGAAGATAATGCAGATAACACATACAAACATATATTTTTCTGAAAGATAATTTTATTCTCTATATGATGGAAAAAAAAATTTTGTTGTTATTTAACGTACAACAACAACAGCATTTATTTACATATAGTATTCTTATTATTGTTTACAAACGCTTGACCACTATTATTTCGTACGCTGCGCTAGCTTCGCTCAAAAGTGCGAGAAGATCAAAACAAAAACAAATGGTGTAATATTATCACTAGCTAATCATCATATGTACACAATAAAACAAAACAGAAGGTAAAACAGCTGTAATTGCGTGAAATTCTTAGAAGTTTTGCAACGATGGCACGTGGTAAACCCATTTGTGAAGAGATTCGAAATTTAATTATTAATTATCACAAATCTGGGGAGTCATTTGGTAAAATTGCTGAAACATTGCAATTAAATAAGTCGTCGGTATTTTCTATTGTAAAATATTGGAAAAAAAATGGATCGATTGATTGTAAAATCGACAAAAGAGGGCGAAAGTCGAAAATAACAAATCGCGACAAAAGAGCATTGGCCACAATAGTTAAGGCCGATCGGCGGCAATCTTTGCGAAATGCTGCAGCTGAATGGTCCAAAAAAATTGGGCGAAATGTAGGACGTGAATGGACCCGCAAAAATTTAAAAGACCTTAACTTTGGGTTCTATAAGGTTAGTATACTGATAAGTTACTTAGCGAACTTAAGCCTAATAAGTAAATTACTTTTTTAGGCAAAGCAAAAGCCATTGCTCACACTTCGTCAAAAGAAGAAGCGTTTGCAATGGACTAAGCTGAGAATATCTTGGACTCAAAGGCAATGGAATACCATCATATTTAGCGATGAATCTAAATTCGATGTGTGTGTGGGTGATTCGCGGAGAAGAGTTATTCGTACAAAGGCAGAAGCGTACCATAAAGATTGTCTTAAAAGGACAGTAAAGTTCCCTGCAAGCGTTATGGTGTGGGGATGCATGTCTGCCAAGGGGGTAGGAAAACTGCATTTTGTTGATGGAATTGTTAACGCTGAAAAGTACATGCATATATTGGAAGAAAATTTGCTGCCATCAATACCAAAGCTGTCAGATGGTGGTGAATATACTTTTCAGCAAGATGGAGCGTCATCTCACACTAGTAGAAAAACCCGAAGTTGGCTGGAGCAAAAAGGAATTGAGCCCTTGGATTGGCCATCTAATAGTCCAGATCTCAGCCCAATTGAAAATATATGGGGAATCATGAAGAGGCGCTTGAGAAATGAGCCTCAAAGAACTATTCCAGCGCAAAAAATTAAGCTGCAAGAAATATGGGACTCTATTTCAACAGAGCAGTGCCAATACCTGCTTAATTCAATGCAGGATCGTTGTAAATGTGTTATAGAGGCTAAGGGTGATGTTACCAAGTATTAATATTAAGTATATATATTATATTAAGCCAAATAGACTGTAAAGTTTGTAGCGTACGAAATAATAGTGGTCAAGCGTTTGTACACAATAATAAGAATACTATATGTAAATAAATGCTGTTGTTGTTGTACGTTAAATAACAACAAAATTTTTTTTCCATCATATAGAGAATAAAATTATCTTTCAGAAAAATATATGTTTGTATGTGTTATCTGCATTATCTTCACATATATTGTGTGCTAAACATTGCATATGCGTAAAAACATTGGCCGTGCGAATTAATAGTGGTCAGGGCTCGTAATAGCTGAGATCTAAATTTTCACACGGACAGACAGACGGACAGACGGACAGACGGTCATGGCTATATCGACTCGGCTGTTGATCCTGAGCCAGAATATATAAACTTTATGGGCTCGGAGGTGACTCCTTCTGCCTGTTACATACACTTTCGGTTTGAACAAAATTATAATACCCTTCTACTCTATGAGTAGCGGGTATAAAAAAAAGCTTAAACGCCATGAACTGGGAATCGAACCACGGTCCTGTCGGTTCAGGAGTTCATCGCTTTTCCACTAAGGTACTGACGCTGTTATCCAACAACTGCAAAAATTTGCATTGTAAGGTATTCTTATTATTTCCTGTACAAATAAGGAATTTGCGCTGCCGGCAGCGCTGATAACAGCTATGGAAAACGTTAAGCTGAATAACTTCTGTGTTTATTATCCGATTGTTACCAAATTTTCAGAGATCATCTGGCTAGCTATAGTTATCATGTTAACCGAGAATGAACAATATGGCATCAAAATTGCGCTTGCAATTAAGGTTTTTTCGATTAACGGGGGCGGAAGGGGGCGTGGCCAAAATCCAAAATAAACTTGATCAGCGTGCAATAATAACACATATTGTCACCAAATTTGGTAGTCCTAGCTCTTGTAATAGCTGAGATCTAGATTTTCACACGAACAGACAGACGGACAGAGAGACAGACGGACAGACGGACATGGCTATATCGACTCGGCTGTTGATCCTGAGCCAGAATATATATACTTTATGGGGTCGGAGGTGTCTCCTTCTGCCTGTTACATACATTTTCGGTTTGAACAAAGTTATAATACCCTTCTACTCTATGAGTAGCGGGTATAAAAAAACAGCTTAAACGCTATGAACTGGGAATCGAACCACGGGCCTGTCGGTTCAGGAGTTCATCGCTTTTCCACTAAGCTACTGACGCTGTTATCCAACAACTGCAAAAATTTGCACTGTAAGGCATTCTTATTATTTCCTGTACAAATAAAGAATTTGCGCTGCCGGCAGCGCTGCTTACAGCTATGGAAAACGTTAAGCTGAATAACTTCTGTGTTTATTATCCGATTGTTACCAAATTTTCAGAGATCATCTGGCTAGCTATAGGTATCATATAAACCGAAAATGAACAATATGGCATCAAAATTGCGCTTGTAGTCACTTTTTTTTATTTACAGGGGCGGAAGGGGCGTGGGCTAAAATCCAAAATAAACTTGATCAGCGTGCAATAATAACACATACTGTCACCAAATTTGGTAGTTCTAGCTCTTATAATAGCCGAGATCTAGATTTTGACACGGACAGACAAACGGACAGACAGACAGACGGACATGGCTATATCGACTCGGCTGTTGATCCTGAGCCAGAATATATATACTTTATGGGGTCGGAGGTGTCTCCTTCTGCCTGTTACATACATTTTCGGTTTGAACAAAGTTATAATACCCTTCTACTCTATGAGTAGCGGGTATAAAAAAACAATTAAGAAAGCTACAGTCGAGTGTACTCGACTGTAATATACCCGCTACCCAGCTGCTTGTACATAATTTATTTGCGGAATAAAAAAACGGCTACAATCATATTTTGACCGTAAAAGGCTATGGACTTATAATATTTATGCAAAGTCAAAATATAAAATAAAAAAAAAAAACATTTTTGCACACATTTAATTTTTGATGCGGGCGGGACTCGAACCCGTAAATGCATAATAGTACTGTTCGTTTTGCAGTCCACAACTTAACCCATTTCACCACCATACACGCACACACGATTCGGCACAATGCTGCAAGCAGCGCTGCTTACAGCTATGGAAAACGTTAAGCTGAATAACTTCTGTGTTTATTATCCGATTCTTACCAAATTTTCAGAGATCATCTGGCTAGCTGTAGTTATCATGTAAACCAAAAATGAACAACATGGCATCAAAATTGCACTTGTAATCAATGTTTTTTCGATTTGCGGGGGCGGAAGGAGGCGTGGCCAAAATCCAAAATAAACTTGATCAGCGTGCAATAATAACACATATTGTCACCAAATTTGGTTGTCCTAGCTCTTATAATAGCTCAGATCTAGATTTTCACACGAACAGACAGACGGACAGATGGTCATGGCTATATCGACTCGGCTGTTGATCCTGAGCCAGAATTTATAAACTTTATGGGGTCGGAGGTGTCTCCTTCTGCCTGTTACATACATTTTCGGTTTGAACAAAATTATAATACCCTTCTACTCTATGAGTAGCGGGTATAAAAAAAGCTTAAGCGCCATGAACTGGGAATCGAACCACGGGCCTGTCGTTTCAGGAGTTCATCGCTTTTCCACTAAGCTACTGACGCTGTTATCCAACAACTGCAAAAATTTGCATTGTAAGGTATTCTTATTATTTCCTGTACAAATAAGGAATTTGCGCTGCAGGCAGCGCTGATGACAGCTATGGAAAACGTTAAGCTGAATAACTTCTGTGTTTATTATCCGATTGTTACCAAATTTTCGGAGATCATCTGGCTATCTATAGTTATCATGTAAACCGAAAATGAACAATATGACATCAAAATTGAGCTTGTAATCACTTTTTTTTTATTTCCTGGGGCGGAAGGGGGCGTGGGCCAAAATCCAAAATAAGCTTGATCAGCGTGCAATAATAACACATACTGTCACCAAATTTGGTAGTCCTAGCTCTTATAATAGCCTAGATCTAGATTTTCACACGGACAGACAGACGGACAGATGGTCATGGCTATATCGACTCGGCTGTTGATCCTGAGCCAGAATTTATAAACTTTATGGGGTCGGAGGTGTCTCCTTCTGCCTGTTACATACATTTTCGGTTTGAACAAAATTATAATACCCTTCTACTCTATGAGTAGCGGGTATAAAAAAAAAGCTTAAGCGCCATGAACTGGGAATCGAACCACGGGCCTGTCGTTTCAGGAGTTCATCGCTTTTCCACTAAGCTACTGACGCTGTTATCCAACAACTGCAAAAATTTGCATTGTAAGGCATTCTTATTATTTCCTGTACAAATAAAGAATTTGCGCTGCCGGCAGCGCTGCTTACAGCTATGGATAACGTTTAGCTGAATAACTTCTGTGTTTATCATCCGATTGTTACCAAATTTTCGGAGATCATCTGGCTATCTATAGTTATCATGTAAACCGAAAATGAACAATATGACATCAAAATTGCGCTTGTAATCACTTTTTTTTTATTTACAGGGGCGGAAGGGGGCGTGGGCCAAAATCCAAAATAAGCTTGATCAGCGTGCAATAATAACACATACTGTCACCAAATTTGGTAGTCCTAGCTCTTATAATAACCGAGATCTAGATTTTCACACGGACAGACAAACGAACAGAGAGACAGACGGACAGACGGACATGGCTATATCGACTCGGCTGTTGATCCTGAGCCAGAATATATATACTTTATGGGGTCGGAGGTGTCTCCTTCTGCCTGTTACATACATTTTCGGTTTGAACAAAGTTATAATACCCTTCTACTCTATGAGTAGCGGGTATAAAAAAACAGCTTAAACGCTATGAACTGGGAATCGAACCACGGGCCTGTCGGTTCAGGAGTTCATCGCTTTTCCACTAAGCTACTGACGCTGTTATCCAACAACTGCAAAAATTTGCACTGTAAGGCATTCTTATTATTTCCTGTACAAATAAAGAATTTGCGCTGCCGGCAGCGCTGCTTACAGCTATGGAAAACGTTAAGCGTTAAGGGCGTGGGCCAAAATCCAAAATAAACTTGATCAGCGTGCAATAATAACACATACTGTCACCAAATTTGGTAGTTCTAGCTCTTATAATAGCCAAGATCTAGATTTTCACACGGACAGACAAACGGACAGATAGACAGACGGACAGACGGACATGGCTATATCGACTCGGCTGTTGATCCTGAGCCAGAATATATATACTTTATGGGGTCGAAGGTGTCTCCTTCTGCCTGTTACATACATTTTCGGTTTGAACAAAGTTATAATACCCTTCTACTCTATGAGTAGCGGGTATAAAAAAACATTTTTGCACACATTTAATTTTTGATGCGGGCGGGAATCGAACCCGTAAATGTATAATAGTACTGTTCGTTTTGCAGCCAACAACGTAACCCATTTCACCACCATACACGCACACACGATTCGGCACAATGCTGCAAGCAGCGCAGCCGGCCGCTGGAAAACGTTAAGCTGAATAACTTCTGTGTTTATTATCCGATTGTTACCAAATTTTCAGAGATCATCTGGCTATCCATACTTATCATGTTAACCGAAAATGAACAATATGGCATCAAAATTGCGCTTGTAATTAATATTTTTTCGATTTACGGGGGCGGAAGGGGGTGTGGCCAAA
Organism: Zaprionus ghesquierei; assembly: GCA_018904095.1. Taxonomy (NCBI): domain Eukaryota; kingdom Metazoa; phylum Arthropoda; class Insecta; order Diptera; family Drosophilidae; genus Zaprionus; species Zaprionus ghesquierei. The sequence continues at coordinate 73,701 of JAEIGP010000198.1, read as the reverse complement.
ATCCAAAATAAACTTGATCAGCGTACAATAATAACACATATTGTCACCAAAGTTGGTAGTCCTAGCTCTTATAATAGCTGAGATCTAAATTTTCACACGGACAGACAGACGGACAGACGGACAGACGGTCATGGCTATATCGACTCGGCTGTTGATCATGAGCCAGAATATATATGGTTTATGGGGTCGAAGGTGTCTCCTTCTGCCTGTTGCTGCCGGCAGCGCTGCTTACAGCTATGGAAAACATTAAGCTAAATAACTTCTGTGTTTATTATCCGATTGTTACCAAATTTTCAGAGATCATCTGGCTAGCTATAGTTATCATGTTAACCGAAAATGAACAATATGGGATCAAAATTGCGCTTGCAATTAAGGTTTTTTCGATTAACGGGGGCGGAACGGGGCGTGGCCAAAATCCAAAATAAACTTGATCAGCGTGCAATAATAACACATATTGTCACCAAATTTGGTAGTCCTAGCTCTTATAATAGCTGAGATCTAGATTTTCACACGAACAGACAGACGGACAGATGGTCATGGCTATATCGACTCGGCTGTTGATCCTGAGCCAGAATTTATAAACTTTATGGGGTCGGAGGTGTCTCCTTCTGCCTGTTACATACATTTTCGGTTTGAACAAAATTATAATACCCTTCTACTCTATGAGTAGCGGGTATAAAAAAAGCTTAAGCGCCATGAACTGGGAATCGAACCACGGGCCTGTCGTTTCAGGAGTTCATCGCTTTTCCACTAAGCTACTGACGCTGTTATCCAACAACTGCAAAAATTTGCATTGTAAGGTATTCTTATTATTTCCTGTACAAATAAGGAATTTGCGCTGCAGGCAGCGCTGATGACAGCTATGGAAAACGTTAAGCTGAATAACTTCTGTGTTTATTATCCGATTGTTACCAAATTTTCGGAGATCATCTGGCTATCTATAGTTATCATGTAAACCGAAAATGAACAATATGACATCAAAATTGAGCTTGTAATCACTTTTTTTTTATTTCCTGGGGCGGAAGGGGGCGTGGGCCAAAATCCAAAATAAGCTTGATCAGCGTGCAATAATAACACATACTGTCACCAAATTTGGTAGTCCTAGCTCTTATAATAGCCGAGATCTAGATTTTCACACGGACAGACAGACGGACAGATGGTCATGGCTATATCGACTCGGCTGTTGATCCTGAGCCAGAATTTATAAACTTTATGGGGTCGGAGGTGTCTCCTTCTGCCTGTTACATACATTTTCGGTTTGAACAAAATTATAATACCCTTCTACTCTATGAGTAGCGGGTATAAAAAAAAAGCTTAAGCGCCATGAACTGGGAATCGAACCACGGTCCTGTCGTTTCAGGAGTTCATCGCTTTTCCACTAAGCTACTGACGCTGTTATCCAACAACTGCAAAAATTTGCATTGTAAGGCATTCTTATTATTTCCTGTACAAATAAAGAATTTGCGCTGCCGGCAGCGCTGCTTACAGCTATGGATAACGTTTAGCTGAATAACTTCTGTGTTTATCATCCGATTGTTACCAAATTTTCGGAGATCATCTGGCTATCTATAGTTATCATGTAAACCGAAAATGAACAATATGACATCAAAATTGCGCTTGTAATCACTTTTTTTTATTTACAGGGGCGGAAGGGGGGCGTGGGCCAAAAATCCAAAATAAGCTTGATCAGCGTGCAATAATAACACATACTGTCACCAAATTTGGTAGACCTAGCTCTTATAATAGCCGAGATCTAGATTTTCACACGGACAGACAAACGAACAGAGAGACAGACGGACAGACGGACATGGCTATATCGACTCGGCTGTTGATCCTGAGCCAGAATATATATACTTTATGGGGTCGGAGGTGTCTCCTTCTGCCTGTTACATACATTTTCGGTTTGAACAAAGTTATAATACCCTTCTACTCTATGAGTAGCGGGTATAAAAAAACAGCTTAAACGCTATGAACTGGGAATCGAACCACGGGCCTGTCGGTTCAGGAGTTCATCGCTTTTCCACTAAGCTACTGACGCTGTTATCCAACAACTGCAAAAATTTGCACTGTAAGGCATTCTTATTATTTCCTGTACAAATAAAGAATTTGCGCTGCCGGCAGCGCTGCTTACAGCTATGGAAAACGTTAAGCGTTAAGGGCGTGGGCCAAAATCCAAAATAAACTTGATCAGCGTGCAATAATAACACATACTGTCACCAAATTTGGTAGTTCTAGCTCTTATAATAGCCAAGATCTAGATTTTCACACGGACAGACAAACGGACAGATAGACAGACGGACAGACGGACATGGCTATATCGACTCGGCTGTTGATCCTGAGCCAGAATATATATACTTTATGGGGTCGAAGGTGTCTCCTTCTGCCTGTTACATACATTTTCGGTTTGAACAAAGTTATAATACCCTTCTACTCTATGAGTAGCGGGTATAAAAAAACATTTTTGCACACATTTAATTTTTGATGCGGGCGGGAATCGAACCCGTAAATGTATAATAGTACTGTTCGTTTTGCAGCCAACAACGTAACCGATTTCACCACCATACACGCACACACGATTCGGCACAATGCTGCAAGCAGCGCTGCCGGCCGCTGGAAAACGTTAAGCTGCATAACTTCTGTGTTTATTATCCGATTGTTACCAAATTTTCAGAGATCATCTGGCTATCCATACTTATCATGTTAACCGAAAATGAACAATATGGCATCAAAATTGCGCTTGTAATTAATATTTTTTCGATTTACGGGGGCGGAAGGGGGTGTGGCCAAAATCCAAAATAAACTTGATCAGCGTACAATAATAACACATATTGTCACCAAATTTGGTAGTCCTAGCTCTTATAATAGCTGAGATCTAAATTTTCACACGGACAGACAGACGGACAGACGGTCATGGCTATATCGACTCGGCTGTTGATCCTGAGCCAGAATATATAAACTTTATGGGCTCGGAGGTGACTCCTTCTGCCTGTTACATACACTTTCGGTTTGAACAAAATTATAATACCCTTCTACTCTATGAGTAGCGGGTATAAAAAAAAAGCTTAAACGCCATGAACTGGGAATCGAACCACGGTCCTGTCGGTTCAGGAGTTCATCGCTTTTCCACTAAGGTACTGACGCTGTTATCCAACAACTGCAAAAATTTGCATTGTAAGGTATTCTTATTATTTCCTGTACAAATAAGGAATTTGCGCTGCCGGCAGCGCTGATAACAGCTATGGAAAACGTTAAGCTGAATAACTTCTGTGTTTATTATCCGATTGTTACCAAATTTTCAGAGATCATCTGGCTATCTATCGTTATCATGTAAACCGAAAATGAACAATATGGCATCAAAATTGCGCTTGTAATCACTTTTTTTTTATTTACAGGGGCGGAAGGGGGCGTGGGCCAAAATCCAAAATAAGCTTGATCAGCGTGCAATAATAACACATACTGTCACCAAATTTGGTAGTCCTAGCTCTTATAATAGCCGAGATCTAGATTTTCACACGGACAGACAAACGAACAGAGAGACAGACGGACAGACGGACATGGCTATATCGACTCGTCTGTTGATCCTGAGCCAGAATATATATACTTTATGGGGTCGGAGGTGTCTCCTTCTGCCTGTTACATACATTTTCGGTTTGAACAAAGTTATAATGCCCTTCTACTCTATGAGTAGCGGGTATAAAAAAACAGCTTAAACGCTATGAACTGGGAATCGAACCACGGGCCTGTCGGTTCAGGAGTTCATCGCTTTTCCACTAAGGTACTGACGCTGTTATCCAACAACTGCAAAAATTTGCACTGTAAGGCATTCTTATTATTTCCTGTACAAATAAAGAATTTGCGCTGCCGGCAGCGCTGCTTACAGCTATGGAAAACGTTAAGCTGAATAACTTCTGTGTTTATTATCCGATTGTTACCAAATTTTCAGAGATCATCTGGCTATCCATACTTATCATGTTAACCGAAAATGAACAATATGGCATCAAAATTGCGCTTGTAATTAATATTTTTTCGATTTACGGGGGCGGAAGGGGGTGTGGCCAAAATCCAAAATAAACTTGATCAGCGTGCAATAATAACACATATTGTCACCAAATTTGGTAGTCCTAGCTCTTATAATAGCTGAAATCTAAATTTTCACACGGACAGACAGACGGACAGACGGTCATGGCTATATCGACTCGTCTGTTGATCCTGAGCCAGAATATATATTCTTTATGGGGTCGGAGGTGTCTCCTTCTGCCTGTTACATACATTTTCGGTTTGAACAAAGTTATAATACCCTTCTACTCTATGAGTAGCGGGTATAAAAAAACAGCTTAAACGCTATGAACTGGGAATCGAACCACGGTCCTGTCGGTTCAGGAGTTCATCGCTTTTCCACTAAGGTACTGACGCTGTTATCCAACAACTGCAAAAATTTGCACTGTAAGGCATTCTTATTATTTCCTGTACAAATAAAGAATTTGCGCTGCCGGCAGCGCTGCTTACAGCTATGGAAAACGTTAAGCGTTAAGGGCGTGGGCCAAAATCCAAAATAAACTTGATCAGCGTGCAATAATAACACATACTGTCACCAAATTTGGTAGTTCTAGCTCTTATAATAGCCAAGATCTAGATTTTCACACGGACAGACAAACGGACAGAGAGACAGACGGACAGACGGACATGGCTATATCGACTCGGCTGTTGATCCTGAGCCAGAATATATATACTTTATGGGGTCGAAGGTGTCTCCTTCTGCCTGTTACATACATTTTCGGTTTGAACAAAGTTATAATACCCTTCTACTCTATGAGTAGCGGGTATAAAAAAACATTTTTGCACACATTTAATTTTTGATGCGGGCGGGAATCGAACCCGTAAATGTATAATAGTACTGTTCGTTTTGCAGCCAACAACGTAACCGATTTCACCACCATACACGCACACACGATTCGGCACAATGCTGCAAGCAGCGCTGCCGGCCGCTGGAAAACGTTAAGCTGAATAACTTCTGTGTTTATTATCCGATTGTTACCAAATTTTCAGAGATCATCTGGCTATCCATACTTATCATGTTAACCGAAAATGAACAATATGGCATCAAAATTGCGCTTGTAATTAATATTTTTTCGATTTACGGGGGCGGAAGGGGGTGTGGCCAAAATCCAAAATAAACTTGATCAGCGTACAATAATAACACATATTGTCACCAAATTTGGTAGTCCTAGCTCTTATAATAGCTGAGATCTAAATTTTCACACGGACAGACAGACGGACAGACGGTCATGGCTATATCGACTCGGCTGTTGATCCTGAGCCAGAATATATAAACTTTATGGGCTCGGAGGTGACTCCTTCTGCCTGTTACATACACTTTCGGTTTGAACAAAATTATAATACCCTTCTACTCTATGAGTAGCGGGTATAAAAAAAAAGTTTAACGCCATGAACTGGGAATCGAACCACGGTCCTGTCGGTTCAGGAGTTCATCGCTTTTCCACTAAGGTACTGACGCTGTTATCCAACAACTGCAAAAATTTGCATTGTAAGGTATTCTTATTATTTCCTGTACAAATAAGGAATTTGCGCTGCCGGCAGCGCTGATAACAGCTATGGAAAACGTTAAGCTGAATAACTTCTGTGTTTATTATCCGATTGTTACCAAATTTTCAGAGATCATCTGGCTATCTATAGTTATCATGTAAACCGAAAATGAACAATATGGCATCAAAATTGCGCTTGTAATTAATATTTTTTCGATTTACGGGGGCGGAAGGGGGTGTGGCCAAAATCCAAAATAAACTTGATCAGCGTGCAATAATAACACATATTGTCACCAAATTTGGTAGTCCTAGCTCTTATAATAGCTGAAATCTAAATTTTCACACGGACAGACAGACGGACAGACGGTCATGGCTATATCGACTCGGCTGTTGATCCTGAGCCAGAATATATATACTTTATGGGCTCGGAGGTGACTCCTTCTGCCTGTTACATACACTTTCGGTTTGAACAAAATTATAATACCCTTCTACTCTATGATTAGCGGGTATAAAAAAAAAGCTTAAACGCCATGAACTGGGAATCGAACCACGGGCCTGTCGGTTCAGGAGTTCATCGCTTTTCCACTAAGGTACTGACGCTGTTATCCAACAACTGCAAAAATTTGCACTGTAAGGCATTCTTATTATTTCCTGTACAAATAAAGAATTTGCGCTGCCGGCAGCGCTGCTTACAGCTATGGAAAACGTTAAGCTGAATAACTTCTGTGTTTATTATCCGATTGTTACCAAATTTTCAGAGATCATCTGGCTAGCTATAGGTATCATATAAACCGAAAATGAACAATATGGCATCAAAATTGCGCTTGTAGTCACTTTTTTTTATTTACAGGGGCGGAAGGGGCGTGGGCTAAAATCCAAAATAAACTTGATCAGCGTGCAATAATAACACATACTGTCACCAAATTTGGTAGTTCTAGCTCTTATAATAGCCGAGATCTAGATTTTCACACGGACAGACAAACGGACAGACAGACAGACGGACATGGCTATATCGACTCGGCTGTTGATCCTGAGCCAGAATATATATACTTTATGGGGTCGGAGGTGTCTCCTTCTGCCTGTTACATACATTTTCGGTTTGAACAAAGCTATAATACCCTTCTACTCTATGAGTAGCGGGTATAAACACTGCTGCCGGCAGCGCTGCTTACAGCTATGGAAAACGTTAAGCTGAATAACTTCTGTGTTTATTATCCGATTGTTACCAAATTTTCAGAGATCATCTGGCTAGCTATAGTTATCATGTTAACCAAAAATGAACAATATGGGATCAAAATTGCGCTTGCAATTAAGGTTTTTTCGATTAACGGGGGCGGAAGGGGGCGTGGCCAAAATCAAAAATAAACTTGATCAGCGTGCAATAATAACACATATTGTCACCAAATTTGGTTGTCCTAGCTCTTATAATAGCTCAGAACTAGATTTTCACACGGACAGACAGACGGACAGACGGACATGGCTATATCGACTCGGCTGTTGATCCTGAGCCAGAATATATATACTTTATGGGGTCGGAGGTGTCTCCTTCTGCCTGTTACATACATTTTCGGTTTGAACAAAGCTATAATACCCTTCTACTCTATGAGTAGCGGGTATAAACACTGCTGCCGGCAGCGCTGCTTACAGCTATGGAAAACGTTAAGCTGAATAACTTCTGTGTTTATTATCCGATTGTTACCAAATTTTCAGAGATCATCTGGCTAGCTATAGGTATCATATAAACCGAAAATGAACAATATGGCATCAAACTTGCGCTTGTAGTCACTTTTTTTTATTTACAGGGGCGGAAGGGGGCGTGGGCTAAAATCCAAAATAAACTTGATCAGCGAGCAATAATAACACATACTGTCACCAAATTTGGTAGTTCTAGCTCTTGTAATAGCCGAGATCTAGATTTCCACGCGGACAGACAAACGGACAGATAGACAGACGGACAGACGGACATGGCTATATCGACTCGGCTGTTGATCCTGAGCCAGAACATATATACTTTATGGGGTCGGAGGTGTCTCCTTCTGCCTGTTACATACATTTTCGGTTTGAACAAAGTTATAATACCCTTCTACTCTATGAGTAGCGGGTATAAAAAAAACAATTAAGAAAGCTACAGTCGAGTGTACTCGACTATAATATACCCGCTACCCAGCTGCTTGTACATAATTTATTTGCGGAATAAAAAAACGGCTACAATCATATTTTGACCGTAAAAGGCTATGGACTTATAATATTTATGCAAAATCAATATATAAAATAAAAAAAAAAAACATTTTTGCACACATTTAATTTTTGATGCGGCCGGGACTCGAACCCGTAAATGCATAATAGTACTGTTCGTTTTGCAGTCCACAACTTAACCCATTTCACCACCATACACGCACACACGATTCGGCACAATGCTGCAAGCAGCGCTGCCGGCAGCGCTACTTACAGCTTTGGAAAACGTTAAGCTGAATAACTTCTGTGTTTATTATCCGATTGTTACCAAATTTTCAGAGATCATCTGGCTATCTATATTTATCATGTAAACCGAAAATGAACAATATGACATCAAAATTGCGCTTGTAATCACTTTTTTTTTATTTACAGGGGCGGAAGGGGGCGTGGGCCAAAATCCAAAATAAGCTTGATCAGCGTGCAATAATAACACATACTGTCACCAAATTTGGTAGTTCTAGCTCTTACAATAGCCGAGATCTAGATTTCCACACGGACAGACAAACGGACAGATAGACAGACGGACAGACGGACATGGCTATATCGACTCGGCTGTTGATCCTGAGCCAGAACATATATACTTTATGGGGTCGGAGGTGTCTCCTTCTGCCTGTTACATACATTTTCGGTTTGAACACAGTTATAATACCCTTCTACTCTATGAGTAGCGGGTATAAAAAAACATTTTTGCACACATTTAATTTTTCATGCGGGCGGTACTCGAACCCGTAAATGCATAATAGTACTGTTCGTTTTGCAGTCCACAACTTAACCCATTTCACCACCATACACGCACACACGATTGGGCACAATGCTGCAAGCAGCGCTGCCGGCAGAGCCGGCAAAATCCAAAATAAACTTGATCAGCGTGCAATAATAACACATACTGTCACCAAATTTGGTAGTTCTAGCTCTTATAATAGCCGAGATCTAGATTTCCACACGGACAGACAAACGGACAGATAGACAGACGGACAGACGGACATGGCTATATCGACTCGGCTGTTGATCCTGAGCCAGAATATATATACTTTATGGGGTCGGAGGTGTCTCCTTCTGCCTGTTACATACATTTTCGGTTTGAACAAAGTTATAATACCCTTCTACTCTATGAGTAGCGGGTATAAAAAAACATTTTTGCACACATTTAATTTTTCATGCGGGCGGTACTCGAACCCGTAAATGCATAATAGTACTGTTCGTTTTGCAGCCAACAACTTAACCCATTTCACCACCATACACGCACACACGATTCGGCACAATGCTGCAAGCAGCGCTGCCGGCAGCGCTGCTTACAGCTATGGAAAACGTTAAGCTGAATAACTTCTGTGTTTATTATCCGATTGTTACCAAATTTTCAGAGATCATCTGGCTAGCTATTTATATCATGTTAACCGAAAATAAACAATATGGCATCAAAATTGCGCTTGTAATTAATGTTTTTTCGATTGACGGGGGCGGAAGGGGGCCAAAATCATAAATAAACTTGATCATCGTGCAATAATAACACATTTTGTCACCAAATTTGGTAGTTCTGAAATCTAGATTTTCACACGGACAGACAGACGGACAGACAGACAGACAGATGGACAGACGGACAGACGGACATGGCTATATCGACTCGGCTGTTGATCCTGAGCCAGAATATATATACTTTATGGGGTCGGAGGTGTCTCCTTCTGCCTGTTACATACATTTTCGGTTTGAACAAAGTTATAATACCCTTCTACTCTATGAGTAGCGGGTATAAAAAAACAAGAAAGAAAGCTACAGTCGAGTGTGCTCGGCTGTAATATACCCGCTACCCAGCCGCTTGTACATAATTTATTTGCGGAATAAAAAAACGGCTACAATCATATTTTGACCGTAAAAGGCTATGGACTTATAATATTTATGCAAAGTCAAAATATAAAATAAAAAAAAAAACATTTTTGCACACATTTAAATTTTGATGCGGGCGGGACTCGAACCCGTAAATGCATAATAGTACTGTTCGTTTTGCAGTCCACAACTTAACCCATTTCACCACCATATACGCACACACGATTCGGCACAATGCTGCAAGCAGCGCTGCCGACAGCTATGGAAAACGTTAAGCTGAATAACTTCTGCGTTTATTATCCGATTGTTACCAAATTTTCAGAGATCATCTGGCTAGCTATAGGTATCAGCAGCGCTGCTTACAGCTATTGAAAACGTTAAGCTGAATAACTTCTGCGTTTATTATCCGATTGTTACCAAATTTTCAGAGATCATCTGGCTATCTATAGTTATCATGTAAACCGAAAATGAACAATATGACATCAAAATTGCGCTTGTAATCACTTTTTTTTTATTTACAGGGGCGGAAGGGGGCGTGGGCCAAAATCCAAAATAAGCTTGATCAGCGTGCAATAATAACACATACTGTCACCAAATTTGGTAGTTCTAGCTCTTACAATAGCCGAGATCTAGATTTCCACACGGACAGACAAACGGACAGATAGACAGACGGACAGACGGACATGGCTATATCGACTCGGCTGTTGATCCTGAGCCAGAACATATATACTTTATGGGGTCGGAGGTGTCTCCTTCTGCCTGTTACATACATTTTCGGTTTGAACACAGTTATAATACCCTTCTACTCTATGAGTAGCGGGTATAAAAAAAACATTTTTGCACACATTTAATTTTTGATGCGGGCGGGACTCGAACCCGTAAATGCATAATAGTACTGTTCGTTTTGCAGTCCACAACTTAACCCATTTCACCACCATACACGCACACACGATTGGGCACAATGCTGCAAGCAGCGCTGCCGGCAGAGCCGGCAAAATCCAAAATAAACTTGATCAGCGTGCAATAATAACACATACTGTCACCAAATTTGGTAGTTCTAGCTCTTATAATAGCCGAGATCTAGATTTCCACACGGACAGACAAACGGACAGATAGACAGACGGACAGACGGACATGGCTATATCGACTCGGCTGTTGATCCTGAGCCAGAATATATACACTTTATGGGGTCGGAGGTGTCTCCTTCTGCCTGTTACATACATTTTCGGTTTGAACACAGTTATAATACCCTTCTACTCTATGAGTAGCGGGTATAAAAAAAACATTTTTGCACACATTTAATTTTTCATGCGGGCGGTACTCGAACCCGTAAATGCATAATAGTACTGTTCGTTTTGCAGCCAACAACTTAACCCATTTCACCACCATACACGCACACACGATTCGGCACAATGCTGCAAGCAGCGCTGCCGGCAGCGCTGCTTACAGCTATGGAAAACGTTAAGCTGAATAACTTCTGTGTTTATTATCCGATTGTTACCAAATTTTCAGAGATCATCTGGCTAGCTATTTATATCATGTTAACCGAAAATAAACAATATGGCATCAAAATTGCGCTTGTAATTAATGTTTTTTCGATTGACGGGGGCGGAAGGGGGCCAAAATCCAAAATGAACTTGATCATCGTGCAATAATAACACATTTTGTCACCAAATTTGGTAGTTTTAGCTCTTATAATAGCTGAAATCTAGATTTTCACACGGACAGACAGACGGACAGACAGACAGACAGATGGACAGACGGACATGGCTATATCGACTCGGCTGTTGATCCTGAGCCAGAATATATATACTTTATGGGGTCGGAGGTGTCTCCTTCTGCCTGTTACATACATTTTCGGTTTGAACAAAGTTATAATACCCTTCTACTCTATGAGTAGCGGGTATAAAAAAACAAGAAAGAAAGCTACAGTCGAGTGTGCTCGGCTGTAATATACCCGCTACCCAGCCGCTTGTACATAATTTATTTGCGGAATAAAAAAACGGCTACAATCATATTTTGACCGTAAAAGGCTATGGACTTATAATATTTATGCAAAGTCAAAATATAAAATAAAAAAAAAAAAACATTTTTGCACACATTTAAATTTTGATGCGGGCGGGACTCGAACCCGTAAATGCATAATAGTACTGTTCGTTTTGCAGTCCACAACTTAACCCATTTCACCACCATATACGCACACACGATTCGGCACAATGCTGCAAGCAGCGCTGCCGACAGCTATGGAAAACGTTAAGCTGAATAACTTCTGCGTTTATTATCCGATTGTTACCAAATTTTCAGAGATCATCTGGCTAGCTATAGGTATCAGCAGCGCTGCTTACAGCTATGGAAAACGTTAAGCTGAATAACTTCTGCGTTTATTATCCGATTGTTACCAAATTTTCAGAGATCATCTGGCTAGCTATAGGTATCATATAAACCGAAAATGAACAATATGGCATCAAAATTGCGCTTGTAGTCACTTTTTTTTATTTACAGGGGCAGTAGGGGGCTTGACCAAAATCCAAAATAAACTTGATCAGCGTGCAATAATAACACATATTGTCACCAAATTTGGTAGTCCTAGCTCTTATAATAGCTGAGATCTAGATTTTCACACGGACAGACAGACGGACAGACGGTCATGGCTATATCGACTCGGCTGTTGATCCTGAGCCAGAATATATATACTTTATGGGGTCGGAGGTGTCTCCTTCTGCCTGTTACATACATTTTCGGTTTGAACAAAATTATAATACCCTTCTACTCTATGAGTAGCGGTATTTGTTACCAAATTTTCAGAGATCATCTGGCTAGCTGTAGTTATCATGTAAACCGAAAATGAACAACATGGCATCAAAATTGCACTTGTTATCAATGTTTTTTCGATTTGCGGTGGCGGAAGGGGGCGTGGCCAAAATCCAAAATAAACTTGATCAGCGTGCAATAATAACACATATTGTCACCAAATTTAGTTGTCCTAGCTCTTATAATAGCTGAGATCTAGATTTTCACACGGACAGACAGACGGACAGACGGACATGGCTATATCGACTCGGCTGTTGATCCTGAGGCAGAATATATATACTTTATGGGGTCGGAGGTGTCTCCTTCTGCCTGTTACATACATTTTCGGTTTGAACACAGTTATAATACCCTTCTACTCTATGAGTAGCGGGTATAAAAAAAACATTTTTGCACACATTTAATTTTTGATGCGGGCGGGACTCGAACCCGTAAATGCATAATAGTACTGTTCGTTTTGCAGCCAACAACTTAACCCATTTCACCACCATACACGCACACACGATTCGGCATAATGCTGCAAGCAGCGCTGCCGGCAGCGCTGCTTACAGCTATGAAAAACGTTAAGCTGAATAACTTCTGTGTTTATTATCCGATTGTTACCAAATTTTCAGAGATCATCTGGCTAGATATAGTTATCATGTTAACCGAAAATATACAATATGGCATCAAAATTGCGCTTGTAATCAATGTTTTTTTCGATTTAGGGGGGCATAAGGGGGCGTGGCCAGAATCCAAAATAAACTTGATCAGCGTGCAATAATAACACATATTGTCACCAAATTTGGTAGTCCTAGCTCTAATAATAGCTGAGATCTAGATTTTCACACGGACAGACAGACGGACAGACGGTCATGGCTATATCGACTCGGCTGTTGATCCTGAGCCAGAATATATATACTTTATGGGGTCGGAGATGACTCCTTGTGCCTGTTACATACATTTTCGGTTTGAACAAAATTATAATACCCTTCTACTCTATGAGTAGCGGGTATAAAAAAAAAGCTTAAGCGCCATGAACTGGGAATCGAACCACGGGCCTGTCGGTTCAGGAGTTCATCGCTTTTCCACTGAGCTACTGACGCTGTTATCCAACAACTGCAAAAATTTGCATTGTAAGGCATTCTTATTATTTCCTGTACAAATAAAGAATTTGCGCTGCCGGCAGCGCTGCTTACAGCTATGGATAACGTTTAGCTGAATAACTTCTGTGTTTATCATCCGATTGTTACCAAATTTTCAGAGATCATCTGGCTAGCTATAGGCATCATATAAACCGAAAATGAACAATATGGCATCAAAATTGCGCTTGTAGTCACTTTTTTTTATTTACAGGGGCAGTAGGGGGCTTGGCCAAAATCCAAAATAAACTTGATCAGCGTGCAATAATAACACATATTGTCACCAAATTTGGTAGTCATGGCTATATCGACTCGGCTGTTGATCCTGAGCCAGAATATATACACTTTATGGGGTCGGAGGTGTCTCCTTCTGCCTGTTACATACATTTTCGGTTTGAACAAAATTATAATACCCTTCTACTCTATGAGTAGCGGTATTTGTTACCAAATTTTCAGAGATCATCTGGCTAGCTATAGGTATCATGTAAACCGAAAATGAACAATATTGCATCAAAATTGCGTTTGTAATTAATGTTTTTTCGATTTAGGGGGGCGGAAGGGGGCGTGGCCAAAATCCAAAATAAACTTGATCAGCGTACAATAATAACACATATTGTCAACAAATTTTGTAGTCCTAGCTCTTATAATAGCTGAGATCTAGATTTTCACACGGACAGACAGACGGACAGACGGACATGGCTATATCGACTCGGCTGTTGATCCTGAGCCAGAATATATATACTTTATGGGGTCGGAGGTGTCTCCTTCTGCCTGTTACATACATTTTCGGTTTGAACAAAATTATAATACCCTTCTACTCTATGAGTAGCGGGTATAAAAAAACAAGTAAGAAAGCTACAGTCGAGTGTGCTCGACTGTAATATACCCGCTACCCAGCTGCTTGTACATAATTTATTTGCGGAACAAAAAATGGGCTACAATCATATTTTGACCGTAAAAGGCTATGGACTTATAATATTTATGCAAAGTCAAAATATAAAATAAAAAAAAAAAACATTTTTGCACACATTTAATTTTTGATGCGGGCTGGACTCGAACCGTTAAATACATAATAGTACTGTTCGTTTTTCAGTCCACAACTTAACCCATTTCACCACCGTACACGCACACACGATTCGGCACAATGCTGCAAGCAGTGCTGCCGGCAGCGCTGCTTACAGCTATGGAAAACGTTAAGCTGAATAACTTCTGTGTTTATTATCCGATTGTTACCAAATTTTCTTTTTCTTTCTAGAAAAGAAAGAAATTTTCTTTCTTTTTTTTCTATTTTTTCGTTTCTTTTTTTATTTTCTTTGTTCTTTCTTTTAAGGACTCGCATATTTAGTATTACCTATTTATTTTAATTAAAAATTTAAATGTTATTAAAAAATATGTATCAATGATTTACCGGATAGACACTCGTATGGACCAATACGTCTATAAAGAAATTATAGAGGATATAATGGTGCCATATTCCGAGGACAATATGCCATTATCATGGCGTTTTATGCACGATAACGATCCTAAGCACACTTCACGGCTTATGAAAAGTTGCCTTTAGGAGCATCAAGTTGTTACGCTGAAGTGGCCAGCTCAGTCACCGGACCTCAATCCGAAAGAGAATCTCTAGAATGATGTTGAGCAGCACATTCGCACCAAAAATCTGGGCAGTTTGAATGATTTGTGGATAGTTATCCGAGAAGCGTGATACAGTATTCCGCAGAACAGATGCGCTGCTTTAGTGGAGAGTCAGCACAGAAGATTGGATGTAGTTATCAAAAACAAAGGATATCCAACAAAATATTAGTCCCCTTTCTTATGTTTTCTCATTCTACTTAATAAATTAATAAAAAAAAAGTATAAGTGTGCTAAACTCATGTCCAGCTGAAAATCATAGTTAATTCATTCAAACCAACGCAGAAAAAAAACGACGAAAGGGAATAGGCTGAAAGTAACGGTACATCTTATCAACTAATAAGGCAACAACCAGAAAAAAAATTGGTGATCTATACAATCGGTAAAAATTCATGTTGAAGTGTGCTGCTAAATAGTGTGCTAAATAAAAGGCCACCACTGTATATATATTTAAAATTTAGTTAAAAGTTATACCAAATATATTTAAAAGTCGTTATAGAAAAGATATTAAATTAAATATATTATTACTATAGATTGAAAACAAAGCAAACTAGGAAACAAACAATATAGTAAACCAAGACCAAAAATTCAAAAAATTCAGTTAGTGTAAAAAAGAAATTAAATAATTTGTTGAATAGTTATGGAGCTCGATCAGTTTGCGAAGACCTTCAAGCAGCGTCGCATCGAGCTCGGCTTCACCCAGCGCGATGTGGCTCTGGCCATGGGCAAACTCTATGGCAACGATTATTCGCAGGCGACAATCTCACTCTTTGAGACACACAAGTTGAGCGTCAAGAGCATGCGCAAGCTTAAGCCATTGCTGCAGAAGTACCGGGTATAAAAAAAAAACGATGATATGAAACATTTTTGTGTACTTATCCAAAAATGAAGAGAATTGCTCTACTTGTTAAAAAAAGGCATACTTTAATGCAAATGCACTACGAAAAAAAAGAAGAGTTATAAAAAAAAAGAGATTCCAGTCCCACCCTGAGAAAAAAAAGAGATTCCAGTCTCACCCAGAGAAAAAAAACCCAGTCCAGTCTCAATTGAGAGCTGAGAGCGGACTGAAAATCCGAACACATTGAGAGCTTACGTAGTCAGAAATTAAGACAGAAGCAACTCAGCCTACTTAAATCGTTTTAATAGAATTGTATCGCTTGGTACCTCCTTGCTACAAATTCTACATATAAAGCCAGCAAGTCTTAAGAGAGAATACCTCTCTGTCTATATTATTTTCCATGGGATTAGCCGCAAATCGCAAGGGGAAATTTCTACAGCATTTTGCCTTGCTTCAGTCACTCAAATGTCTGCAACTTTCGTTAGCAGACATCGTGGCTGCCCAAGCCAAGCAGATTGAGAATAAGTATGGTTTGTGCCGGTGGCAAATGTGGCAAGAGAGCAGAATGTGACCGGCCCATGACTATTATTAGTCATGCAGCGGGCTCGGACTGAGACGTCTAAGCTAATGAAGCTTTTTCACACCTGCCTGCTAAATTATGCGCCATGACCAGGAGTGCCATGGAGTGAGAGCACCATGCAAGCCATTTACTTGTTACAGATTGCTTATAATTAAATTATAATCAACATCAAGCCAGGCGCATTACGCAGATGCAGACGAAAATGGAGACGTAGAGACCAAGACCAAGACATGCAGCCAGTGAGACCGGTCTGAGGCCGCTGCTGCTGCTGACATGCATCTAACAAGCCTTCAACTATCTAATCAACGTACAAGTCAAAATATCAATACCTCAAGTAATCAAAATCACTTTAGAATTTCAAATCAGTTGGGCTGATGCTGCCTGCCTGCCTGCAGCGTCTCACACAAGCACCGTGTCCAGCTGCTATATGCGACAGTTGCAACTCGAGTCCAGAGTGGGGAGATTGATGAAAAAAAAGCAACAACAACTAAGATTATTCGAATTTAATGGGCGCAACGCGCGTGGAGACTTGACAAGTGAGGCAACGCCAACTACAACAAAAACAACAACTGAGACGTTTCACAGACATGTTAGGAAAAGCTAAAACTGGACCTGCTGCCTGTTGCCTGGTCCTGCCTGTGTCTGGTCTGGCCTGGTCTTTTCCAGTTATACTGTGCTCGCACTGTGACCTGTCATCATGATTGATACGTTTGATGGATTCATTCGAGCTGACTGCTGTGTGGCGTTCAGTTTTAACGTTTGCTGATTGATCCCAGCGTGTTGATTACAATCGACGTACACGCAGATGCAGGCACAGGTAGTTGGCGCAGGCAGTTGGCGCTGTATGGGGAGTCTTGCAACGCATGCTGCTGGGAATTCAATCAAAAGTGTCAGCGCTGGCACAACATCTCTTACTGCTAAAGGTGCCGAAACCACTAACTAAATACAGTGGTAACTGAATATTAGAATAGAATATTAGAATATTAGAAATGATAAGAAAGGCAAAAAAAATCAAAAGGGAAACAAAGAGTTAATCCCTTTTTCATTGATAAGCAATATTAAAAATTATGGAACTTTGAAAAAGTGGGAATTATAAAAAAAAAATTTTAATAAATTATAGAAATTTTTAAATATTTTGAAATTAAGAAAATTGACAGTTAATATTTTTAAAACATTTTTAAAAGCTTTAAATATTCTTAATGAAATTTAAATAATACGCAAATTTAGGAAAAAAGCGCAAAGAGTGTAACTATGGAAAACGTTTAGATGAATATCTTCTGTGTTTATTGTTCGATCGGATTGTAATTTTGAAAATAGATTTATATTGTAATTATCTATGTTTTTACCAAAAGCAGAAACCCATAACTTCAATACTTTTCCTAATAATCGTAATTATCGTTTTGCGCGGGCGGTGGGCGCGACATCGAAAATTGAAAATAAACTCGATCTACCTATGGTATACAGGGAATTAGGTGTCTCTACCTTTTGTAATAGCTGAGATCTAGACGTACAGACGGACAGACGGACAGACGGACATGGCTATATCGACTCGGCTGTTGATCCTGAGCCAGAATATATATACTTTATGGGGTCGGAGGTGTCTCCTTCTGCCTGTTACATACATTTTCGGTTTGAACAAAGTTATAATACCCTTCTACTCTATGAGTAGCGGGTATAAAAAAAAAACATTTTTGCACACATTTAATTTTTGATGCGGGCGGGACTCGAACCCGTAAATGCATAATAGTACTGTTCGTTTTGCAGTCCACAACTTAACCCATTTCACCACCGTACACGCACACACGATTCGGCACAATGCTGCAAGCAGCGCTGCCGGCAGCGCTGCTTACAGCTATGGAAAACGTTAAGCTGAATAACTTCTGTGTTTATTATCCGATTGTTACCAAATTTTCAGAGATCATCTGGCTAGCTATAGTTATTATGCAAACAAAAAATGAACAATATGGCATCAAAATTGCGCTTGTAATCACATTTTTTTATTTACAGGGGCGGAAGGGCGTGGGCCAAAATCCAAATCCAAATGCACACATTTAATTCTTGATGCGGGCGGGACTCGAACCCGTAAATGCATAATAGTACTGTTCGTTTTGCAGTATTCATCCATTTCACCACCATACACGCACACACGATTCGGCACAATGCTAGATCTAGATTTTCACACGGACAGACAGACGGACAGACGGTCATGGCTATATCAACTCGGCTGTTGATCCTGAGCCAGAATATATATACTTTATGGGGTCGGAGGTGTCTCCTTCTGCCTGTTACATACATTTTCGGTTTGAACAAAATTATAATACCCTTCTACTCTGTGAGTAGCGGGTATAGAAAAAAAAGCTTAAACGGCATGAACTGGGAATCGAACCACGGGCCTGTCGGTTCAGGAGTTCATCGCTTTTCCACTAAGCTTCTGACGCTGTTATCCAACAACTGCAAAAATTTGCACTGTAAGGAATTCTTATTATTTCCTGTACAAATAAAGAATTTGCGCTGCCGGCAGCGCTGCTTACAGCTATGGAAAACGTTAAGCTGAATAACTTCTGTGTTTATTATCTGATTGTTACCAAAATTTCGGAGATCATCTGGCTAGCTATAGTTATCATGTTAACCGAAAATGGCATCAAAATTCCGCTTGTAATTAATATTTCTTCGATTTACGGGGGCGAAAGGCGGCGTGGCAAAAATCCAAAATAAACTTGATCAGCGTCCAATAATGACACATATTGTCACCAAATTTGGTAGTCCTAGCTCTTATAATAGCTGAGATCTAGACAGACGGTCATGGCTATATCGACTCGGCAGACGGGCAGACGGTCATGGCTATATCAACTCGGCTGTTGATCCTGAGCCAGAATATATACACTTTATGGGGTCGGAGGTGTCTCCTTCTGCCTGTTACATACATTTTCGGTTTGAACAAAATTATAATACCCTTCTACTCTATGAGTAGCGGGAACTGACAGACGGACAGACGGTCATGGCTATATCGACTCGGCTGTTGATCCTGAGCCAGAATATGTATTATTTCTGGGGTCGGAGGTGTCTCCTTCTGCCTGTTACATACATTTTTGGTTTGAACACAGTTATAATGTCTGCTTACAGCTATGGAAAACGTTAAGCTGAATAACTTCTGTGTTTATTATCCGATTGTTACCAAATTTTCGGAGATCATCTGGCTAGCTATAGTTATCATGTTAACCGAAAATGAACAATATGGCATCAAAATCCCGCTTGTAATTAATATTTTTTCGATTTACGGGGGCGGAAGGGGGCGTGGCCAAAATCCAAAATAAACTTGATCAGCGTCCAATAATAACACATATTGCCACCAAATTTGGTAGTCCTAGCTCTTATAATAGCTGAGATCTAGACAGACGGTCATGGCTATATCGACTCGGCAGACGGACAGACGGTCATGGCTATATCGACTCGGCTGTTGATCCTGAGCCAGAATATATATACTTTATGGGGTCGGAGGTGTCTCCTTCTGCCTGTTACATACATTTTCGGTTTGAACAAAATTATAATACCCTTCTACTCTATGAGTAGCGGGTATAAAAAAACAAGTAAGAAAGCTACAGTCGAGTGTGCTCGACTGTAATATACCCGCTACCCAGCTGCTTGTACATAATTTATTTGCGGAACAAAAAATGGGCTACAATCATATTTTGACCGTAAAAGGCTATGGACTTATAATATTTATGCAAAGTCAAAATATAAAATAAAAAAAAAAAACATTTTTGCACACATTTAATTTTTGATGCGGGCTGGACTCGAACCGTTAAATGCATAATAGTACTGTTCGTTTTTCAGTCCACAACTTAACCCATTTCACCACCGTACACGCACACACGATTCGGCACAATGCTGCAAGCAGTGCTGCCGGCAGCGCTGCTTACAGCTATGGAAAACGTTAAGCTGAATAACTTCTGTGTTTATTATCCGATTGTTACCAAATTTTCTTTTTCTTTCTAGAAAAGAAAGAAATTTTCTTTCTTTTTTTTCTATTTTTTCGTTTCTTTTTTTATTTTCTTTGTTCTTTCTTTTAAGGACTCGCATATTTAGTATTACCTATTTATTTTAATTAAAAATTTAAATGTTATTAAAAAATATGTATCAATGATTTACCGGATAGACACTCGTATGGACCAATACGTCTATAAAGAAATTATAGAGGATATAATGGTGCCATATTCCGAGGACAATATCCCATTATCATGGCGTTTTATGGACGATAACGATCCTAAGCACACTTCACGGCTTATGAAAAGTTGCCTTTAGGAGCATCAAGTTGTTACGCTGAAGTGGCCAGCTCAGTCACCGGACCTCAATCCGAAAGAGAATCTCTAGAATGATGTTGAGCAGCACATTCGCACCAAAAATCTGGGCAGTTTGAATGATTTGTGGATAGTTATCCGAGAAGCGTGATACAGTATTCCGCAGAACAGATGCGCTGCTTTAGTGGAGAGTCAGCACAGAAGATTGGATGTAGTTATCAAAAACAAAGGATATCCAACAAAATATTAGTCCCCTTTCTTATGTTTTCTCATTCTACTTAATAAATTAATAAAAAAAAGTATAAGTGTGCTAAACTCATGTCCAGCTGAAAATCATAGTTAATTCATTCAAACCAACGCAGAAAAAAAACGACGAAAGGGAATAGGCTGAAAGTAACGGTACATCTTATCAACTAATAAGGCAACAACCAGAAAAAAAATTGGTGATCTATTCACTATACAATCGGTAAAAATTCATGTTGAAGTGTGCTGCTAATTAGTGTGCTAAATAAAAGGCCACCACTGTATATATATTTAAAATTTAGTTAAAAGTTTTACCAAATATATTTAAAAGTCGTTATAGAAAAGATATTAAATTAAATATATTATTACTATAGATTGAAAACAAAGCAAACTAGGAAACAAACAATATAGTAAACCAAGACCAAAAATTCAAAAAATTCAGTTAGTGTAAAAAAGAAATTAAATAATTTGTTGAATAGTTATGGAGCTCGATCAGTTTGCGAAGACCTTCAAGCAGCGTCGCATCGAGCTCGGCTTCACCCAGCGCGATGTGGCTCTGGCCATGGGCAAACTCTATGGCAACGATTATTCGCAGGCGACAATCTCACTCTTTGAGACACACAAGTTGAGCGTCAAGAGCATGCGCAAGCTTAAGCCATTGCTGCAGAAGTACCGGGTATAAAAAAAAAACGATGATATGAAACATTTTTGTGTACTTATCCAAAAATGAAGAGAATTGCTCTACTTGTTAAAAAAAGGCATACTTTAATGCAAATGCACTACGAAAAAAAGAAGAGTTATAAAAAAAAAGAGATTCCAGTCCCACCCTGAGAAAAAAAGAGATTCCAGTCTCACCCAGAGAAAAAAACCCAGTCCAGTCTCAATTGAGAGCTGAGAGCGGACTGAAAATCCGAACACATTGAGAGCTTACGTAGTCAGAAATTAAGACAGAAGCAACTCAGCCTACTTAAATCGTTTTAATAGAATTGTATCGCTTGGTACCTCCTTGCTACAAATTCTACATATAAAGCCAGCAAGTCTTAAGAGAGAATACCTCTCTGTCTATATTATTTTCCATGGGATTAGCCGCAAATCGCAAGGGGAAATTTCTACAGCATTTTGCCTTGCTTCAGTCACTCAAATGTCTGCAACTTTCGTTAGCAGACATCGTGGCTGCCCAAGCCAAGCAGATTGAGAATAAGTATGGTTTGTGCCGGTGGCAAATGTGGCAAGAGAGCAGAATGTGACCGGCCCATGACTATTATTAGTCATGCAGCGGGCTCGGACTGAGACGTCTAAGCTAATGAAGCTTTTTCACACCTGCCTGCTAAATTATGCGCCATGACCAGGAGTGCCATGGAGTGAGAGCACCATGCAAGCCATTTACTTGTTACAGATTGCCTATAATTAAATTATAATCAACATCAAGCCAGGCGCATCACGCAGATGCAGACGAAAATGGAGACGTAGAGACCAAGACCAAGACATGCAGCCAGTGAGACCGGTCTGAGGCCGCTGCTGCTGCTGACATGCATCTAACAAGCCTTCAACTATCTAATCAACGTACAAGTCAAAATATCAATACCTCAAGTAATCAAAATCACTTTAGAATTTCAAATCAGTTGGGCTGATGCTGCCTGCCTGCCTGCAGCGTCTCACACAAGCACCGTGTCCAGCTGCTATATGCGACAGTTGCAACTCGAGTCCAGAGTGGGGAGATTGATGAAAAAAAGCAACAACAACTAAGATTATTCGAATTTAATGGGCGCAACGCGCGTGGAGACTTGACAAGTGAGGCAACGCCAACTACAACAAAAACAACAACTGAGACGTTTCACAGACATGTTAGGAAAAGCTAAAACTGGACCTGCTGCCTGTTGCCTGGTCCTGCCTGTGTCTGGTCTGGCCTGGTCTTTTCCAGTTATACTGTGCTCGCACTGTGACCTGTCATCATGATTGATACGTTTGATGGATTCATTCGAGCTGACTGCTGTGTGGCGTTCAGTTTTAACGTTTGCTGATTGATCCCAGCGTGTTGATTACAATCGACGTACACGCAGATGCAGGCACAGGTAGTTGGCGCAGGCAGTTGGCGCTGTATGGGGAGTCTTGCAACGCATGCTGCTGGGAATTCAATCAAAAGTGTCAGCGCTGGCACAACATCTCTTACTGCTAAAGGTGCCGAAACCACTAACTAAATACAGTGGTAACTGAATATTAGAATAGAATATTAGAATATTAGAAATGATAAGAAAGGCAAAAAAAATCAAAAGGGAAACAAAGAGTTAATCCCTTTTTCATTGATAAGCAATATTAAAAATTATGGAACTTTGGAAAAGTGGGAATTATAAAAAAAAAATTTTAATAAATTATAGAAATTTTTAAATATTTTGAAATTAAGAAAATTGACAGTTAATATTTTTAAAACATTTTTAAAAGCTTTAAATATTCTTAATGAAATTTAAATAATACGCAAATTTAGGAAAAATGTGGAAATTTGACGATGACGTCACGATATGCTGCAAAGGCGCAAAGAGTGTAACTATGGAAAACGTTTAGATGAATATCTTCTGTGTTTATTGTTCGATCGGATTGTAATTTTGAAAATAGATTTATATTGTAATTATCTATGTCTATACCAAAAGCAGAAAGCCATAACTTCAATACTTTTCCTAATAATCGTAATTATCGTTTTGCGCGGGCGGTGGGCGCGACATCGAAAATTGAAAATAAACTCGATCTACCTATGGTATACAGGGAATTAGGTGTCTCTACCTTTTGTAATAGCTGAGATCTAGACGTACAGACGGACAGACGGACAGACGGACATGGCTATATCGACTCGGCTGTTGATCCTGAGCCAGAATATATATACTTTATGGGGTCGGAGGTGTCTCCTTCTGCCTGTTACATACATTTTCGGTTTGAACAAAGTTATAATACTCTTCTACTCTATGAGTAGCGGGTATAAAAAAAAAACATTTTTGCACACATTTAATTTTTGATGCGGGCGGGACTCGAACCCGTAAATGCATAATAGTACTGTTCGTTTTGCAGTCCACAACTTAACCCATTTCACCACCGTACACGCACACACGCTTCGGCACAATGCTGCAAGCAGCGCTGCCGGCAGCGCTGCTTACAGCTATGGAAAACGTTAAGCTGAATAACTTCTGTGTTTATTATCCGATTGTTACCAAATTTTCAGAGATCATCTGGCTAGCTATAGTTATCATGTAAAATGAACAATATGGCATCAAAATTGCACTTGTTATCAATATTTTTTCGATTTGCAGGGGCGGAAGGGGGCGTGGCCAAAATCCAAAATAAACTTGATCAGCGTGCAATAATAACACATACTGTCACCAAATTTGGTAGTTCTAGCTCTTATAATAGCCGAGATATAGATTTTCACACGGACAGACAAACGGACAGTCAGACAGACGGACAGACGGACATGGCTATATCGACTCGGCTGTTGATCCTGAGCTAGAACATATACTCTTTATGGGGTCGGAGGTGTCTCCTTCTGCCTGTTACATACATTTTCGGTTTGAACAAAGTTATAATACTCTTCTACTCTATGAGTAGCGGGTATAAAAAAAAACATTTTTGCACACTTTTAATTTTTGATGCGGGCGGGACTCGAACCAGTAAATGCGTAATAGTACTGTTCGTTTTGCAGCCAACAACTTAACCCATTTCACCACCATACACGCACACACGATTCGGCACAATGCTGCAAGCAGCGCTGCCGGCAGCGCTGCTTACAGCTATGGAAAACGTTAAGCTGAATAACTTCTGTGTTTATTATCCGATTGTTACCAAATTTTCAGAGATCATCTGGCTAGCTATAGGCATCATATAAACCGAAAAAAATCAAAATTGCGCTTGTAATCACATTATTTTATTTACAGGGGCGGAAGGGGGCGTGGGCCAGAATCCAAATCCAAATGCACACATTTAATTCTTGATGCGGGCGGGACTCGAACCCGTAAATGCATAATAGTACTGTTCGTTTTGCAGCCAACAACTTAACCCATTTCACCACCATACACGCACATACGATTCGGCACAATGCTGCAAGCAGCGCTGCCGGCAGCTGTGTTTATTATCCGATTGTTACCAAATTTTTAGAGATCATCTGGCTAGCTATAGTTATCATGCAAACAAAAAATGAACAATATGGCATTAGAATATATATACTTTATGGGGTCGGAGGTGTCTCCTTCTGCCTGTTACATACATTTTCGGTTTGAACACAGTTATAATACCCTTCTACTCTATGAGTAGTGGGAACTGACAGACGGACAGACGGTCATGGCTATATCGACTCGGCTGTTGATCCTGAGCCAGAATATGTATACTTTATGGGGTCGGAGGTGTCTGCTTACAGCTATGGAAAACGTTAAGCTGAATAACTTCTGTGTTTATTATCCGATTGTTACCAAATTTTGGGAGATCATCTGGCTAGCTATAGTTATCATGTTAACCGACAATGAACAATATGGCATCAAAATTCCGCTTGTAATTAATATTTTTTCGATTTACGGGGGCGGAAGGGGGCGCGGCCAAAATCCAAAATAAACTTGATCAGCGTCCAATAATAACACATATTGTCACCAAATTTGGTAGTCCTAGCTCTTATAATAGCTGAGATCTAGACAGACGGTCATGGCTATATCGACTCGGCAGACGGACAGACGGTCATGGCTATATCGACTCAGCTGTTGATCCTGAGCCAGAATATATATACTTTATGGGGTCGGAGGTGTCTCCTTCTGCCTGTTACATACATTTTCGGTTTGAACAAAATTATAATACCCTTCTACTCTGTGAGTAGCGGGTATAGAAAAAAAAGCTTAAACGCCATGAACTGGGAATAGAACCACGGGCCTGTCGGTTCAAGAGTTCATCGCTTTTCCACTAAGCTACTGACGCTGTCATCCAACAACTGCAAAAATTTGCACTGTAAGGCATTCTTATTATTTCCTGTACAAATAAAGAATTTGCGCTGCCGGCAGCGCTGCTTACAGCTATGGAAAACGTTAAGCTGAATAACTTCTGTGTTTATTATCCGATTGTTACCAAATTTTCAGAGATCATCTGGCTAGCTATAGGCATCATATAAACCGAAAATGAACAATATGGCATCAAAATTGCGCTTGTAATCACATTTTTTTATTTACAGGGGCGGAAGGGGGCGTGGGCCAGAATCCAAATCCAAATGCACACATTTAATTCTTGATGCGGGCGGGACTCGAACCCGTAAATACATAATAGTACTGTTCGTTTTGCAGCCAACAACTTAACCCATTTCACCACCATACACGCACTTACGATTCGGCACAATGCTGCAAGCAGCGCTGCCGGCAGCTGTGGTTATTATCCGATTGTTACCAAATTTTTAGAGATCATCTGGCTAGCTATAGTTATCACGCAAACAAAAAATGAACAATATGGCATTAGAATATATATACTTTATGGGGTCGGAGGTGTCTCCTTCTGCCTGTTACATACATTTTCGGTTTGAACACAGTTATAATACCCTTCTACTCTATGAGTAGTGGGAACTGACAGACGGACAGACGGTCATGGCTATATCGACTCGGCTGTTGATCCTGAGCCAGAATATGTATACTTTATGGGGTCGGAGGTGTCTGCTTACAGCTATGGAAAACGTTAAGCTGAATAACTTCTGTGTTTATTATCCGATTGTTACCAAATTTTCGAAGATCATCTGGCTAGCTATAGTTATCATGTTAACCGAAAATGAACAATATGGCATCAAAATTCCGCTTGTAATTAATATTTCTTCGATTTACGGGGGCGGAAGGGGGCGTGGCCGAAATCCAAAATAAACTTGATCAGCGTCCAATAATAACACATATTGTCACCAAGTTTGGTAGTCCTAGCTCTTACAATAGCTGAGATCTAGACAGACGGTCATGGCTATATCGACTCGGCAGACGGACAGACGGTCATGGCTATATCAACTCGGCTGTTGATCCTTAGCCAGAATATATATACTTTATGGGGTCGGAGGTGTCTCCTTCTGCCTGTTACATACATTTTCGGTTTGAACAAAATTATAATACCCTTCTACTCTGTGAGTAGCGGGTATAGAAAAAACAGCTTAAACGCCATGAACTGGGAATAGAACCACGGGCCTGTCGGTTCAGGAGTTCATCGCTTTTCCACTAAGCTACTGACGCTGTCATCCAACAACTGCAAAAATTTGCACTGTAAGGCATTCTTATTATTTCCTGTACAAATAAAGAATTTGCGCTGCCGGCAGCGCTGCTTACAGCTATGGAAAACGTTAAGCTGAATAACTTCTGTGTTTATTATCCGATTGTTACCAAATTTTCAGAGATCATCTGGCTAGCTATAGGCATCATATAAACCGAAAATGAACAATATGGCATCAAAATTGCGCTTGTAATCACATTATTTTATTTACAGGGGCGGAAGGGGGCGTGGGCCAGAATCCAAATCCAAATGCACACATTTAATTCTTGATGCGGGCGGGACTCGAACCCGTAAATGCATAATAGTACTGTTCGTTTTGCAGCCAACAACTTAACCCATTTCACCACCATACACGCACATACGATTCGGCACAATGCTGCAAGCAGCGCTGCCGGCAGCTGTGTTTATTATCCGATTGTTACCAAATTTTTAGAGATCATCTGGCTAGCTATAGTTATCATGCAAACAAAAAATGAACAATATGGCATTAGAATATATATACTTTATGGGGTCGGAGGTGTCTCCTTCTGCCTGTTACATACATTTTCGGTTTGAACACAGTTATAATACCCTTCTACTCTATGAGTAGTGGGAACTGACAGACGGACAGACGGTCATGGCTATATCGACTCGGCTGTTGATCCTGAGCCAGAATATGTATACTTTATGGGGTCGGAGGTGTCTGCTTACAGCTATGGAAAACGTTAAGCTGAATAACTTCTGTGTTTATTATCCGATTGTTACCAAATTTTCGGAGATCATCTGGCTAGCTATAGTTATCATGTTAACCGAAAATGAACAATATGGCATCAAAATTCCGCTTGTAATTAATATTTCTTCGATTTACGGGGGGCGGAAGGGGGCGTGGCCGAAATCCAAAATAAACTTGATCAGCGTCCAATAATAACACATATTGTCACCAAGTTTGGTAGTCCTAGCTCTTACAATAGCTGAGATCTAGACAGACGGTCATGGCTATATCGACTCGGCAGACGGACAGACGGTCATGGCTATATCAACTCGGCTGTTGATCCTTAGCCAGAATATATATACTTTATGGGGTCGGAGGTGTCTCCTTCTGCCTGTTACATACATTTTCGGTTTGAACAAAATTATAATACCCTTCTACTCTGTGAGTAGCGGGTATAGAAAAAAAGCTTAAACGCCATGAACTGGGAATAGAACCACGGGCCTGTCGGTTCAGGAGTTCATCGCTTTTCCACTAAGCTACTGACGCTGTCATCCAACAACTGCAAAAATTTGCACTGTAAGGCATTCTTATTATTTCCTGTACAAATAAAGAATTTGCGCTGCCGGCAGCGCTGCTTACAGCTATGGAAAACGTTAAGCTGAATAACTTCTGTGTTTATTATCCGATTGTTACCAAATTTTCAGAGATCATCTGGCTAGCTATAGGCATCATATAAACCGAAAATGAACAATATGGCATCAAAATTGCGCTTGTAATCACATTATTTTATTTACAGGGGCGGAAGGGGGCGTGGGCCAGAATCCAAATCCAAATGCACACATTTAATTCTTGATGCGGGCGGGACTCGAACCCGTAAATGCATAATAGTACTGTTCGTTTTGCAGCCAACAACTTAACCCATTTCACCACCATACACGCACATACGATTCGGCACAATGCTGCAAGCAGCGCTGCCGGCAGCTGTGTTTATTATCCGATTGTTACCAAATTTTTAGAGATCATCTGGCTAGCTATAGTTATCATGCAAACAAAAAATGAACAATATGGCATTAGAATATATATACTTTATGGGGTCGGAGGTGTCTCCTTCTGCCTGTTACATACATTTTCGGTTTGAACACAGTTATAATACCCTTCTTGGCTATATCGACTCGGCTGTTGATCCTGAGCCAGAATATGTATACTTTATGGGGTCGGAGGTGTCTGCTTACAGCTATGGAAAACGTTAAGCTGAATAACTTCTGTGTTTATTATCCGATTGTTACCAAATTTTGGGAGATCATCTGGCTAGCTATAGTTATCATGTTAACCGACAATGAACAATATGGCATCAAAATTCCGCTTGTAATTAATATTTTTTCGATTTACGGGGGCGGAAGGGGGCGCGGCCAAAATCCAAAATAAACTTGATCAGCGTCCAATAATAACACATATTGTCACCAAGTTTGGTAGTCCTAGCTCTTACAATAGATGAGATCTAGACAGACGGTCATGGCTATATCGACTCGGCAGACGGACAGACGGTCATGGCTATATCAACTCGGCTGTTGATCCTGAGCCAGAATATATATACTTTATGGGGTCGGAGGTGTCTCCTTCTGCCTGTTACATACATTTTCGGTTTGAACAAAATTATAATACCCTTCTACTCTGTGAGTAGCGGGTATAGAAAAAAAAGCTTAAACGCCATGAACTGGGAATAGAACCACGGGCCTGTCGGTTCAGGAGTTCATCGCTTTTCCACTAAGCTACTGACGCTGTCATCCAACAACTGCAAAAATTTGCACTGTAAGGCATTCTTATTATTTCCTGTACAAATAAAGAATTTGCGCTGCCGGCAGCGCTGCTTACAGCTATGGAAAACGTTAAGCTGAATAACTTCTGTGTTTATTATCCGATTGTTACCAAATTTTCAGAGATCATCTGGCTAGCTATAGGCATCATATAAACCGAAAATGAACAATATGGCATCAAAATTGCGCTTGTAATCACATTTTTTTATTTACAGGGGCGGAAGGGGGCGTGGGCCAGAATCCAAATCCAAATGCACACATTTAATTCTTGATGCGGGCGGGACTCGAACCCGTAAATACATAATAGTACTGTTCGTTTTGCAGCCAACAACTTAACCCATTTCACCACCATACACGCACATACGATTCGGCACAATGCTGCAAGCAGCGCTGCCGGCAGCTGTGGTTATTATCCGATTGTTACCAAATTTTTAGAGATCATCTGGCTAGCTATAGTTATCATGCAAACAAAAAATGAACAATATGGCATTAGAATATATATACTTTATGGGGTCGGAGGTGTCTCCTTCTGCCTGTTACATACATTTTCGGTTTGAACACAGTTATAATACCCTTCTACTCTATGAGTAGTGGGAACTGACAGACGGACAGACGGTCATGGCTATATCGACTCGGCTGTTGATCCTGAGCCAGAATATGTATACTTTATGGGGTCGGAGGTGTCTGCTTACAGCTATGGAAAACGTTAAGCTGAATAACTTCTGTGTTTATTATCCGATTGTTACCAAATTTTGGGAGATCATCTGGCTAGCTATAGTTATCATGTTAACCGACAATGAACAATATGGCATCAAAATTCCGCTTGTAATTAATATTTTTTCGATTTACGGGGGCGGAAGGGGGCGCGGCCAAAATCCAAAATAAACTTGATCAGCGTCCAATAATAACACATATTGTCACCAAATTTGGTAGTCCTAGCTCTTATAATAGCTGAGATCTAGACAGACGGTCATGGCTATATCGACTCGGCAGACGGACAGACGGTCATGGCTATATCGACTCGGCTGTTGATCCTGAGCCAGAATATATATACTTTATGGGGTCGGAGGTGTCTCCTTCTGCCTGTTACATACATTTTCGGTTTGAACAAAATTATAATACCCTTCTACTCTATGAGTAGCGGGTATAAAAAAAAAGCTTAAACGCCATGAACTGGGAATTGAACCACGGGCCTGTCGGTTCAGGAGTTCATCGCTTTTTCATTAAGCTACTGACGCTGTTATCTAACAACTGCAAAAATTTGCATTGTATGGCATTCTTATTATTTCCTGTACAAAAAAAGAATTTGCGCTGCCGGAAGCACGGTTTACAGCTAGAGAAAACGTTAAACTGAATACCTTCTGTGTGTATTATCCGATAGTTACCAAATTTTCAGAGATCATCAGGCTAGTTATAGTTATCATATGGAACAATATGGCACCAAAATTGCGCTTGTAACAAATTTTCTTCGATTTACAGGGGCGGAAGGGGGCGTGGCCAAAATCCAAAATAAACTTGATCAGCGTGCAATAATAACACATACTGTCACCAAATTTGGTAGTTCTAGCTCTTATAATAGCTGAGATCTAGATTTTCACACGGACAGACGGACATGGCTATATCGATTTGGCTGTTGATCCTGATCCAGAATATATATACTTTATGGGGTCGGAGGTGTCTCCTTCTGCCTGTTACATACATTTTCGGTTTGAACAAAGTTATAATACCCTTCTACTCTATGAGTAGCGGGTATACAAAAAAACATTTTTGCACACATTTAATTTTTGATGCGGGCGGGACTCGAACCCGTAAATGCATAATAGTACTTTTCGTTTTGCAGCCAACAACTTAACCCATTTCACCACCGTACACGCACACACGATTCGGCACAATGCTGCAAGCATCGCTGCTTACAGCTATGGAAAACGTTAAGCTGAATAACTTCTGTGTTTATTATCCGATTGTTACCAAATTTTCAGAGATCATCTGGCTAGCTATAGTTATCATGTAAACCGAAAATAAACAATATGGCATCAAAATTGCGCTTGTAATCAATGTTTTTTCGATTTACGGGGGCGGAAGGGGGCGTGGCCAAAATCCAAAATAAACTTGATCATCGTGCAATAATAACACATTTTGTCACCAAATTTGGTAGTCCTAGCTCTTATAATAGCTGAGATCTAGATTTTCACACGGACAGACAGACGGACAGACGGACAGACAGACAGATGGATAGACGGACATGGCTATATCGACTCGGCTGTTGATCATGAGCCAGAATATATATACTTTATGGGGTCGGAGGTGTCTCCTTCTGCTTGTTACATACATTTTCGGCTTGAACAAAGTTATAATACCCTTCTACTCTATGAGTAGCGGGTATAAAAAAGAAAATGCTTAAGCGGCATGAACTGGGAATCGAACCACCGGCCTGTCAGTTCAGGAGTTCATCGCTTTTCCGCTAAGCTACTGACGCTGTTATCCAACAACTGCAAAAATTTGCATTGTAAGGCATTCTTATTACGAGGGTCGTTTGATAAGACCGTGACTTTTTGTATTTGCCGCGCACCTGCTCTAAATACAACACTGCTCCTGTCAGCAGTTATCGATTAACAGCTGACTGTAAAATTTTGAGAAAGCTGCGTTTTTTGGTTTGCGTTTTATAGGCATTGAAAGCAGACGATCTCGTGAATTTTAACGAAAATGGAAAAAGTGAATTTCGTGTGCTAATTAAGCATTATTTTTTGCGTAAAAAATCCATCACCGAAACCAAGGAAAGACTTGATAAATATTATGGGGACTCTGCACCATCAATTTCAATGGTTAAGAAATGGTTTACTGAGTTCCGTTGTGGTCGTACCAGTACAAGTGATGCCGAACGTTCAGGTCGCCCAAAAGAGGTCGTCATGCCAGAAATCGTCGACAAAATCCATGGAATGATATTGGATGATCGGAGAATGAAAGTGCGTGAGGTAGCTGAGGCTGTAGGCATCTCAACTGAACGGGTACATCACATTTTACATGAATATTTGGACATGAAAAAGCTTTCCGCGCGATGGGTGCCGCGATTGCTCACACACGACCATAAGCGCAACCGTGTGACCATTTCAAAGGAGTGTTTGGCGATGTTCAACCGCAATCCAAACGAATTTTTGCGCCGTTTCGTTACCGTAGACGAAACATGGATCCACCACACCACACCAGAGACCAAAGAACAATCAAGACAGTGGGTTTCTCCGGGTGAACGTGCACCAAAGAAGGCCAAGGTGGGTCTGTCGGCCAACAAGGTCATGGCCACAGTTTTTTGGGATGCACAAGGTATCATTCACATCGATTACCTTGAAAAGGGTAAAACGATCACCGGCGAATATTATTCAGAGCTTTTGGACAGATTCGATATTGATTTGAAGCAGAAACGACCGCATTTGGCGAAAAAAAAGTGCTGTTCCATCAGGACAATGCACGGGTGCACACGTGTGTAGTCAGCATGGCAAAATTTCATAAATTGGGCTACGAACTGCTACCCCATCCAGCATATTCTCCAGATTTAGCCCCCTGTGACTATTTTTGTTTCCAAACATGAAGAAATGGCTCGGCGGTAAGACATTCGGGTCAAATGAAGAGGTCATCACAGAAACAAACGACTATTTTGAGGGCCTTGAGAAAACCTATTATTTGGAAGGAATAAAAAAATTGGAAAAACGCTGGACTAAATGTATAGAGCTAAAAGGAGATTATGTTGAGAAATAAAACGCTTCTTTGACGAAAAAAATATATTTTATTCAAAAAGTCACGGACTTATCAAACGACCCTCGTATTTCCTGTACAAATAAAGAATTTGCGCTGCCGGCAGCGCTGCTTACAGCTATGGAAAACGTTAAGCTGAATAACTTCTGTGTTTATTATCCGATTGTTACCAAATTTTCAGAGATCATCTGGCTAGCTATAGTTATCATGTAAACCGAAAATAAACAATATGGCATCAAAATTGCGCTTGTAATCAATGTTTTTTCGATTTACGGGGCGGAAGGGGGCGTGGCCAAAATCCAAAATAAACTTGATCAGCGTGCAACAATAACACATATTGTCACCAAATTTGGTAGTCCTAGCTCTTATAATAGCTGAGATCTAGATTTTCACACGGACAGACAGACGGTCATGGCTATATCGACTCGGCTGTTGATCCTGAGCCAGAATATGTATACTTTATGGGGTCGGAGGTGTCTCCTTCTGCCTGTTACATACATTTTCGGTTTGAACAAAGTTATAATACCCTTCTACTCCATGAGTAGCGGGTATACAAAAAACATTTTTGCACACATTTAATTTTTGATGCGGGCGGGACTCGAACCCGTAAATGCATAATAGTACTGTTCGTTTTGCAGCCAACAACTTAACCCATTTCACCACCGTACACGCACACACGATTCGGCACAATGCTGCCGGCAGCGCTGCTTACAGCTATGGAAAACGTTAAGCTGAATAGCGTCTGTGTTTATTATCCAATTGTTACCAAATTTTCAGAGATCATCTGGCTAGCTATAGTTATCATGTAAACCGAAAATGAACAATATTGCATTAAAATTGCGCTTGAAATCAATGTTTATTCGATTTACAGGGGCGGAATGGGGCCTGGCCAAAATCCAAAATAAACTTGATCAGCGTGCAATAATAACACATTTTGTCACAAAATTTGGTAGTTCTAGCTCTTATAATAGCTGAGCTCTAGATTTTGACACGGACAGTCAGACGGACAGACAGACAGACGGACAGACGAACATGACAATATCGACTCGGCTGTTGATCCTGAGCCAGAATATATATTCTTTATGGGGTCGGAGGTGTCTCCTTCTGCCTGTTACATACATTTTCGGTTTGAGCAAAGTTATAATACCCTTCCACTCTATGAGTAGCGGGTATAAAAATATAAGAAAAAGCTACGCTCCCACACAGCTGATTTTAGAGACTGTCACATCTCCACTTGTTAACTAAGTTCATTGTGAGCTATTAAAAAAATTTTAAATAAAATGCACGACCACTAATTAATGCATATTTAAAAAAAAAAAAAAACATCTACGGAAAATGTTAACCTGAATATCTTCTGTGTTTATTATCCCTTGTACTCTATGAGTAGCGGGTATAAAAAGAAAAAGCTTAAACGGCATGAACTGGGAATCGAACCACGGGTATGTCGGTTCAGGAGTTCATCGCTTTTCCACTAAGCTACTGACGGTGTTATCCAACAACTGCAAAAATTTGCATTGTAAGGCATTCTTATTGTTTCCTGTACAGCGGCAGCGCTGCTTATAGCTACGGAAAATGTTAAGCTGAATAACTTCTGTGTTTATTATCCGATTGTTACCAAATTTTTAGAGATCATCTGGCTAGCTATAGGCATCATATAAACCGAAAATGAACAATATGGCATCAAAATTGCGCTTGTAATCACATTTTTTTATTTACAGGGGTTCGGAAGGGGGCGTGGGCCAAAATCCAAATCCAAATGCACACATTTAATTCTTGATGCAGGCGGGACTCGAACCCGTAAATGCATAAAAGTACTGTTCGTTTTGCAGCCAACAACTCAACCCATTTCACCACCGTACACGCACACACGATTCGGCACAATGCTGCCGGCAGCGCTGCTTACAGCTATGGAAAACGTTAAGCTGCATAACTTCTGTGTTTATTATCCGATTGTTACCAAATTTTCAGAGATCATCTGGCTAGCTACAGTTATCATGTAAACTGAAAATGAACAAAATGGCATCAAAATTTCGCATGTAATCAATGTTTTTTTATATTTACAGTGGCGGAAGGGGGCGTGGCCAAAATCCAAAATAAATTTGTTTAGCGTGCAATAATAACACATTTTGTCACCAAATTTGGTAGCTCTAGCTCTTATAATAGCTGAGATCTAGATTTTCACACAGACAGACAGACAGCTTATTTAAGAGACTGTCACTTCTCCACTTGTTAACTAAGTTCATTGCGAGCCATTAAGAAAATTTTAAATAAAATGCACGACCACCAATTTATGCATATTCAAAAACAAGTAAGAACGGCAACAGTCAAGTGTTGACTGTATAGGACCATGGATTTTTCAAGGTTCTGAAAAAAATCAGATTTAGAAAACTGTTATTGGTAAACGTGTTTTTCAAAGAAAAATAATAAGCAACACATATAATTTTCCGTAAGACGCCAAGCAGTCCAAGCAGTTGGAAAAAAACACTGCTTGGAAAAAACACTGCTTGATCGCTTGCAGTGGGCCCACTGGAAATCTATATGAAACGTTGAATAACTTTTATGTTCATTATCCGATCGGAACCAAATTTTCAGCTATCGTTTAGGTGGTGATAGTTATCATACACACCAAAGCTGAATGCTCTAGCTTTATTATTGCGCTTGCTATATGGTTTATCGATTTGCGGGGGCGGAAGTAGGCGTGGACCAAATTTTAATAAAAATTTTACAGCGTATGATTCACATAAGTGTTGTCCCCAAATTTGGTGGCTCTAGCTTTTTTAGTTTCTGCGATATAGGCGTTCATACAGACGGACAGACAGATATGGCTTAATAAACTCGGCTAGTGATCCTGAGCAAGAATATATATACTTTATGGGGTCGCAGATGCCTCCTTCTACCTGTTACGCACATTTCGACAAACACAATAGACCATGTATTTTTTTTTAAATAAAAAATTTGCGCAGCCGGCTGCGCTGCTTACAGCTACGGAAAATGTTAAGCTGAATAACTTCTGTGATTATTATCCGATTGTTACCAAATTCAGAGATCATCTGGCTAGCTATAGTTATCATGTAAACCGAAAATAAACAATATGGCATCAAAATTGCGCTTGAAATCAATGTAATGCAATAATAACACATTTTGTCACTAACTTTATTGGTTCTATTTCTTATAATAGCTAAGATCTAGATTCTCACACGGACAGACGAACATGGTCATATCGACTCGGCTGTTAATCCTGAGCCAGAATATATATACTTTATGGGGTCGGAGGTGTCTCCTTCTGCCTGTTACATACATTTTCGGTTTGAACAAAGTTATAATACCTTTCTACTCTATAAGTAGCGGGTATAAAAATATAAGAAAGAGGTGCACTCTAACAATCGCACACAGCTGATTTAAGAGGCTTTCACTTATCCACTTGTTAACTAAGTTCATTGTGAGCCATTAAAAAAATTTTAAATAAAATGCACGACCACCAATTAATGCATATTTTTAAAAATTAAAGTAAAAGTTCTAAAAAAAAGGAAAAGGCTTAAGCGGCATGAACTAGGAATCGAACCACTGGCCTGTCGGTTCAGGAGTTCATCGCTTTTCCACTAAGATACTGACGCTGTTTTCCAACAACTGCAAAAATTTGCATTGTAAGGCATTCTTATTATTTCCTGTACAAATAAAGAATTTGCGCTGCCGGCAGCGCTGCTTACAGCTACGGAAAATGTTAACCTGAATATCTTCTGTGTTTATTATCCCTTGTACTCTATGAGTAGCGGGTATAAAAAGAAAAAGCTTAAACGGCATGAACTGGGAATCGAACCACGGGTATGTCGGTTCAGGAGTTCATCGCTTTTCCACTAAGCTACTGACGCTGTTATCCAACAACTGCAAAAATTTGCATTGTAAGGCATTCTTATTGTTTCCTGTACAGCGGCAGCGCTGCTTATAGCTTCGGAAAATGTTAAGCTGAATAACTTCTGTGTTTATTATCCGATTGTTACCAAATTTTCAGAGATCATGTAAACTGAAAATGAACAAAATGGCATCAAAATTCCGCATGTAATCAATGTTTTTTTATATTTACAGTGGCGGAAGGGGGCGTGGCCAAAATCCAAAATAAATTTGATTAGCGTGCAATAATAACACATTTTGTCACCAAATTTGGTAGCTCTAGCTCTTATAATAGCTGAGATCTAGATTTTCACACAGACAGACAGACAGACAGTTTATTTAAGAGACTGTCACTTCTCCACTTGTTAACTAAGTTCATTGCGAGCCATTAAGAAAATTTTAAATAAAATGCACGACCACCAATTTATGCATATTCAAAAACAAGTAAGAACGGCTACAGTCAAGTGTTGACTGTATAGGACCATGGATTTTTCAAGGTTCTGAAAAAAATCAGATTTAGAAAACTGTTATTGGTAAACGTGTTTTTCAAAGAAAAATAATAAGCAACACATATAATTTTTCGTAAGACGCCAAGCAGTCCAAGCAGTTGGAAAAAAACACTGCTTGGAAAAAACACTGCTTGATCGCTTGCAGTGGGCCCACTGGAAATCTATATGAAACGTTGAATAACTTTTATGTTCATTATCCGATCGGAACCAAATTTTCAGCTATCGTTTAGGTGGTGATAGTTATCATACACACCAAAGCTGAATGCTCTAGCTTTATTATTGCGCTTGCTATATGGTTTATCGATTTGCGGGGGCGGAAGTAGGCGTGGACCAAATTTTAATAAAAATTTTACAGCGTATGATTCACATAAGTGTTGTCCCCAAATTTGGTGGCTCTAGCTTTTTTAGTTTCTGCGATATAGGCGTTCATACAGACGGACAGACAGATATGGCTTAATAAACTCGGCTAGTGATCCTGAGCAAGAATATATATACTTTATGGGGCCGCAGATGCCTCCTTCTACCTGTTACGCACATTTCGACAAACACAATAGACGATGTATTTTTTTTTAAATAAAAAATTTGCGCAGCCGGCTGCGCTGCTTACAGCTACGGAAAATGTTAAGCTGAACAACTTCTGTGTTTATTATCCGATTGTTACCAAATTCAGAGATCATCTGGCTAGCTATAGTTATCATGTAAACCGAAAATAAACAATATGGCATCAAAATTGCGCTTGAAATCAATGTAATGCAATAATAACACATTTTGTCACTAACTTTGGTGGTTATATTTCTTATAATAGCTAAGATCTAGATTCTCACACGGACAGACGAACATGGCCATATCGACTCGGCTGTTAATCCTGAGCCAGAATATATATACTTTATGGGGTCGGAGGTGTCTCCTTCTGCCTGTTACATACATTTTCGGTTTGAACAAAGTTATAATACCTTTCTACTCTATGAGTAGCGGGTATAAAAATATAAGAAAGAGGTGCACTCTAACAATCGCACACAGCTGATTTAAGAGACTTTCACTTATCCACTTGTTAACTAAGTTCATTGTGAGCCATTAAGAAAATTTTAAATAAAATGCACGACCACCAATTTATGCATATTCAAAAACAAGTAAGAACGGCTACAGTCAAGTGTTGACTGTATAGGACCATGGATTTTTCAAGGTTCTGAAAAAAATCAGATTTAGAAAACTGTTATTGGTAAACGTGTTTTTCAAAGAAAAATAACACATATAATTTTCCGTAAGACGCCAAGCAGTCCAAGCGGAAGGGGGCGTTGGCAAAATCCAAAATAAACTTGATCAGCGTGCAATAATAACACATATTGTCACCAAATTTGGTAGTCCTAGCTCTTATAATAGCTGAGATCTAGATTTTCACACGGACAGACAGACGGACAGACGGACAGACAGACAGACGGACATGGCTTTATCGACTCGGCTGTTGAACCAGAGCCAGAATATATATACTTTATGGGGTCGGAGGTGTCTCCTTCAGCCTGCCTACATTTTCGGTTCTAACAAAGTTATAATACCGTTCTACTCTATGAGTACCGGGTATAAAAGCTTAAGCGGCATGAAATGGGAATCGAACCACGGGCCTGTCGGTTCAGGAGTTCATCGCTTTTCCACTAAGCTACTGACGCTGTTTTCCAACAACAGCAAACATTTGCATTGTAAAGCATTCCTATTATTGCCTGTACAAATAAAGAATTTGCGCTGCCCGCAGCGCTGCTTACAGCTATGGAAAACGTTAAGATGAATAACTTCTGTGTTTATTATCCCTTCTACTCTATGAGAAGCGGGTATAAAAAGAACAAGTAAGAAAGCTACATTCGAGTGTGCTCGACTGTAATATACCCGCTACCCAGCTGCTCGTACATCAAAATTATTTGCGGAGCAATAAAGAACGGCTACAATCATATTTTGACCGTAAAAGGCCATAGACTTACAATATTTATGCAAAGTCAAAATCTAAAATAAAACAAGTAAGAAAGCTACAGTCGAGGGTGCTCGACTGTAATATACCCGCTACCCAGCTGCTTGTACATAATTTATTTGCGGAACAAAAAAACGGCTACAATCATATTTTGACCGTAAATGGCTATGGACTTATAATATTTATGCAAAGTCAAAATATAAAATAAAACAAGTAAGAAAGCTACAGTCGAGTGTGCTCGACTGTAATATACCCGCTACCCAGCCGCTTGTAAATAACTTATTTGCGGAACAAAAAAACGGCTACAATCATATTTTGACCGTAAAAGGCAATGGACTTATAATATTTATGCAAAGTCAAAATCTAAAATAAAAAAAAAAAAACATTTTTGCACACATTTAATTTTTGATGCGGGCGGGACTCGAACCCGTAAATGCATAATAGTACTGTTCGTTTTGCAGTCCACAACTTAACCCATTTCACCACCGTACACGCACATACGATTCGGCACAATGCTGCAAGCAGCGCTGCCGGCATCTGGCTAGCTGTAGTTATCATGTAAACCGAAAATGAACAACATGGCATCAAAATTGCACTTGTTATCAATGTTTTTCGATTTGCGGGGGCGGAAGGGGGCGTGGCCAAAATCCAAAATAAACGTGATCAGCGTGCAATAATAACACATATTGTCACCAAATTTGGTTGTCCTAGCTCTTATAATAGCTGAGATCTAGATTTTCACACGGACAGACAGACGGACAGACGGACATGGCTATATCGACTCGGCTGTTGATCCTGAGCCAGAATATATATACTTTATGGGGTCGGAGGTGTCTCCTTCTGCCTGTTACATACATTTTCGGTTTGAACAAAGTTATAATACCCTTCTACTCTATGAGTAGCGGGTATTAAAAATAATTTTTTGCACACATTTTACTTTTGATGCGGGTGGGACTCGAACCCATAAATGCATAATAGTTTCGTTCGTTATGCAGTCCACAACTTAACCCATTTCACCACCGTACACGGACACACTATTCGGCACAATGCTGCAAGCAGCACTGCCGGAGGAGAAAAAAGTATTGAAAACGTATAACTTTTATTCAGGTACCACAAAGATCAAAGATTTATCACTTAAACATTAAAAATAATAATTCTACCTGCGGAAGACAAATATGGTCCCTTTTAATAATTCTTTATATACTTGAATGGAAAGTGTTCTGGAGCACTCTAACTTTTAATAAATTTTGTTAAAAAAACGACAGATTGGTTCTATGGTATCTATACGATGTATCGGTCCGTACCGACTCGTTCCGACTTATTTACAGCGGGAAGCAATAAGAAACATGTATACAAAGTTTCATGAATGTAGCTCAAAAGGGGAGGCAAAAACTTTTCTTTGCAAAAAATTAGAAAAGTTCGATCTCCCCCACCAAGACATGTATGCATGCGGAATCGAACCTTGGACCCATTACCTAAGAGCTCCACCACTTCTCCATTCGGTCATTCAGTCATTACGCAAATTTTGCCAAAGTTACATTATGAGACCATTCGGAAATTCTTGCACGACATAAACAAAGTCTGAATGCATGATGCGTGTTGTTGTTGCTATTTATTCATAAATAATAATCATAGACATATAATTAAATAAAAAATAAAAATAAAAAATATAAGAAAAAGCTGCGCTCTAACAATCGCATAGAGCTGATTTCAGAGACTGTCACTTCTCCACTTGTTAACTAAGTTCATTGTGAGCCATTAAAAAAATTTTAAATAAAATGCACCACCAATTAATGCATATTCAAAAATTAAAGTATAAGTTCTTAAAAAAAAAACAAGTAAGAGAGCTACATTCGAGTGTGCTCGACTGTAATACACCCGCTACCCAGCTGCTCTTACATCATTTATTTGCGGAACAAAAAAAACGGCTACAATCATATTTTGACCGTGAAAAGCTATGGACTTACAATATTTATGCAAAGTCAAAATCTAAACTAAAACAAGTAAGAAAGCTACAGTCGAGTGTGCTCGACTGTAATATATCCGCTACCCAGCTGCTCGTACATCATTTATTTGATGAACAATAAAGAACGGCTACAATCATATTTTAACCGTAAAAGGCCAGGGATTTACAATATTTATGCAAAGTCAAAATCTAAAATAAAACAAGTAAGAAAGCTACATTTGAGTGTGCTCGACTGTAATATACCCGCTACCCAGGTGCTCGTACATCCAAATTTTTTGCGGAACAATAAAGAACGGATACAATCATATTTTCACCGTAAAAGGCTATGAACATACAATATTTATGCACAGTCAAAATCTAAAATAAAAAAAAAAAACATTTTTGCACACATTTAATTTTTGATGCGGGCGGGACTCGAACCCGTAAATGCATAATAGTACTGTTCGTTTTGCACTCCACAACTTAACCCATTTCACCCCCGCTCACGCACAACCAATTCGGCACAATGCTGCAAGCAGCGCTGCCGACAGCGCTGCTTGAAGATATGAAAAACGTTAAGCTGAATTACTTCTGTGTTTTTTATCCGAAATGAACAATATGGCATCAAAATTGCGCTTGTAATCAATTTTTTTCGATTTATAGGGGCGGAAGGGGGCGTGGCCAAAATCCAAAACAAACCTGATCAGCGTGCAATAATGGTACATATTATCACCAAATTTGGTTGTCCTAGCTCTTATAATAGCTGAGATCTACATTTTCACACGGACAGACAGACGGACAGACGGACATGGCTATATCGACGCGGCTGCTGATCCTGAGCCAGAATATGTACACTTTATGGGGTCGGAGGTGTCTCCTTCTGCTGTTACATACATTTTCGGTTTTAACAAAGTTAAAATACCTTCTACTCTATGAGTAGCGGGTATAAAAAAAGAAATAGCTTAAGCGGCATGAATTGGGAATCGAATCACGGGCCTGTCGGTTCAGGAGTTCATCGCTTTTTCATTAAGCTACTCTACGCTGTTATCCAACAACTGCAAAAATTTGCAT
This sequence comes from Zaprionus ghesquierei, assembly GCA_018904095.1. NCBI lineage: Eukaryota > Metazoa > Arthropoda > Insecta > Diptera > Drosophilidae > Zaprionus > Zaprionus ghesquierei. Next base: position 30,705 of record JAEIGP010000198.1, on the reverse strand, counting down.
TGTATGGTATTCTTATTATTTCCTGTACAAAAAAAGAATTTGCGCTGCCGGAAGCACAGTTTACAGCTAGAGAAAACATTAAACTGAATAGCTTCTGTGTTTATTATCCGATAGTTACCAAATTTTCAGAGATCATCAGGCTAGCTATAGTTATCATATGGAACAATATGACATCAAAATTGCGCTTGTAATAATTTTTTTTCGATTTACAGGGGCGGAAGGGGGCATGGCCAAAATCCACAATAAACTTGATCAGCGTGCAGTAATAACACATACTGTCACCAAATTTGGTAGTTCTAGCTCTTATAATAGCTGAGATCTAGATTTTCACACGGACAGACAGACGGACAGACGGACAGACGGACATGGCTATATCGACTTGGCTGTTGATCCTGAGCCAGAATATATATATACTTTATGGGGTCGGAGGTGTCTCCTTCTGCCTGTTACATACATTTTCGGTTTGAACAAAGTTATAATACCCTTCTACTCTATGAGTAGCGGGTATACAAAAAAACTCTTTTGCACACATTTAATTTTTGATGCGGGCGGGACTCGAACCCGTAAATGCTTAATAGTACTGTTCGTTTTGCAGTCCACAACTTATTCCATTTCACCACCGTACACGCACACACGATTCGGCACAATTCTGCAAGCAGCGCTGCCGGCACCGCTGCTTACACGTAAGGAAAACGTTAAGCTGAATAACTTCTGTGTTTATTATCCGATTGCTACCAAACTTTTAGATATCATCTGGCTAGATATAGTTATCACATAAACCGAAAATGAATAATATGGCATCAAAATTGCGCTTGTAATCAATGTTTTTTCGATTTACAGGAGCGGAAGGGGGCGTGGCCAAAATAATAGCTGAGATCCAGATTTTCACACGGACAGACAGACGGACAGACAGACAGACGGACAGACGGACGTGGCTATATCGACTCGGCTGTTGATCCTGAGCCAGAATATATATACTTTATGGGGTCGGAGGTGCCTCCTTCTGCCTGTTACATACATTTTCGATTTGAACAAAGTTATAATACCCTTCTACTCTATGAGGAGCGGGTATAAAAAAAGAAAAAGCTTAAGCGGCATGAACTGGGAATCGGATCAGGGTCCTGTCGGTTCAGGAGTTCATCGCTTTTCCACTAAGGTATTGAGGCTGTTATCCAACAACTGCAAAAATTTGCATTGTATGGCATTCTTACTATTTCCTGTACAAATAAAGAATTTGCGCTGCCGGCAGCGCTGTTTACAGCTATGGAAAACGTTAAAGTGAATAATTTCTGTTTTAATTATTCGATTGTTACCAAATTTCCAGAGATCATCTGGCTAGCAATAGTTATCATACAAACCGAAAATGAACAATATGGCATCAAAATTGCACTTGTAATCAATTTTTTAAGATTTACAGGGGCGGAAGGGGGCGTGGCCAAAATCCAAAATAAACTTGATCAGCGTGCAATAATAACACAAATAGTCACCAAATTTGGTAGTTCTAGCTCTTCTGATAGCTGAGATCTAGATTTTCACACGGACAGACAGACGGACAGACAGACGGACGGTCAGACAGATAGACGGACAAACGGACATGGCTATATCGAGTCGGCTGTTAATCCTGAGCCAGAATATATATACTTTATGGGGTCGGAGGTGTCTCCTTCTGCCTGTTACATACATTTTCGGTTTGAACAAAGTTATAATACCCTTCTACTCTATGAGTAGCGGGTATAAAAAAAAACAATTTTGCACACATTTAATTTTTGATGCGGGCGGGACTCGAACCTGTAAATGCATAATAGTACTGTTCGTTTTGCAGTCCACAACTTAACCAATTTCACCACCGTACACGCACACATGATTCGGCACAATGCTGCAAGCAGCGCTGCCGGCACCGCTGCTTACAGCTATGGAAAACGTTAAACTGAATAACTTCTGTTTATACCCGCTACTCATAGAGTAGAAGGGTATAATAACTTTGTTCAAGCCGAAAATGTATGTAACAGGCAGAAGGAGACACCTCTGACCCCATAAAGTATATATATTCTGGTTCAGGATCAACAGCCGAGTCGATATAGCCATGTCCGTCTGTCTGTCCGTGTGAAAATCTAGATCTCAGCTATTATAAGAGCTAGGACTACCAAATTTGGTGACAATATGTGTTATTATTGCACACTGATCAAGTTTATTTTGGATTTTGGCCACGCCCCCTTCCGCCCCCGTACATCGAAAAAACATTGATTACAAGCGCAATTTTTATGCCATATTGTTCACTTTCGGTTTACATTATAACTATAGCTAGACAGATGATCTCTGAAAATTTGGTATCAATCGGTTAATAAACACAGAAGTTATTCAGCTTAACGTTTTCCATAGCTGTAAGCAGCGCTGCCAGCAGCATTGTGCCGAATCGTGTGTGCGTGTACGGTGGTGAAATGGGTTACGTTGTGGACTGCAAAACGAACAGTACTTTTATGCATTTACGGGTTCGAGTCCCGCCCGCATCAAAAATTAAATGTGTGCAAAAATGTTTTTTTTTATACCCGCTACTCATAGAGTAGAAGGGTATTATAACTTTGTTCAAACCGAAAATGTATGTAACAGGCAGAAGGAGACACCTCCGACCCCATAAAGTATATATATTCTTGCTCAGGATCAACAGCCGAGTCGATATAGCCATGTCCGTCTGTCCGTCTGTCTGTCCGTGTGAAAATCTAGATCTCAGCTATTATAAGAGCTAGGACAACCAAATTTGGTGACAATATGTGTTATTATTGCACGCTGATCAAGTTTATTTTGGATTTTGGCCACGCCTTCCGCCCCCGCAAATCGAAAAAACATTGATAACAAGTGCAATTTTTCTGTCATATTGTTCATTTTCGGTTTACATGATAACTATAGCTAGCCAGATGATGTCTGGAAATTTGGTAGCAATCGGATAATAAACACAGAAGTTATTCAGCTTAACATTTTCCATAGCTGTAAGCAGCGCTGCCGGCAGCGCAGGTTTACATGATAACTATAGCTAGCCAGATGATGTCTGGAAATTTGGTAGCAATCGGATAATAAACACAGAAGTTATTCAGCTTAACATTTTCCATAGCTGTAAGCAGCGCTGCCGGCAGCGCTGCTTGCAGCATTGTGCCGAATCGTGTGTGCGTGTATGGTGGTGAAATGGGTTAAGTTGTTGGCTGCAAAACGAACAGTACTATTATGTATTTACGGGTTCGAGTCCCGCCCGCATCGAAAATTAAATGTGTGCCAAAATGTGTTTTTTTTTTGTATTTTATATTTTGACTTTGCATAAATATTACAAGTCCATAGCCTTTTACGGTCAAAATATGATTGTAGCCGTTTTTTTGTTCCGCAAATAAATTATGTACAAGCAGCTGTGTAGCGGGTATATTTCAGTCGAGCACACTCGACTGTAACTTTCTTACTTGTTTTGTTATTCGATTTTTACCAAATTTTCAGAGATCATCAGGCTAGGTATAGTTATCATGTAAACCGAAAATGAACAATATGGCATCAAAATTGCACTTGTAATCAATTTTTTTAGATTTACAGGGGCGGAAGGAGGCGTGGCCAAAATCCAAAATAAACTTGATCAGCGTGCAATAATAACACATACTTTCACCAAAATTGGTAGTTCTAGCTTTTATAATAGCTGAGATCTAGATTTTAACACGGACAGACAGACAGACGGACAGACGGACATGGCTATATCGACTCGGCTGCCAGATATACTTTATGGGGTCGGAGGTGTCTCCTTCTGCCTGTTACATTACATTTTCGGTTTGAACAAAGTTATTATACCCTTCTACTCTATGAGTAGCGGGTATAAAAAAGAAAAAGCTCAAGCGGCATGAACTGGGAATCGAACCACGGGCCTGTCGGTTCAGTAGCTCATCGCTTTTCCACTAAGCTACTGACGCTGTTATTCAACAACTGAAAAAATTGGCATTGTAAGGCATTCTTATTATTATTCTTATTATTAGAATTTTGCGCTGCCGGCAGCGCTGCTTACAGCTACGGAAAACGTTATGCTGAATAACTTCTGTGCTTATTATCCATTCTACTCTATGAGTAGCGGGTATAAAAAAAAAAGCTTAAGCGGCATGAACTGGGAATCGAACCACGGGCATATCGGTTCAGGAGTTCATCGCTTTTTTTTATTATTTCCTGTACAAATAAAGAATTTGCGCTGCCGGCAGCGCTGCTTACAGCTACGGAAAATGTTAAGCTGAATAACTTCTGTGTCATGAACCGACAGGCCCGTGGTTCGATTCCCAGTTCATGCCGCTTAAGCTTTTTCTTTTTCTTTTTTAAGAACTTTTACTTTAATTTTTGAATATGCATTAATGTAGTTCTTTATTTATATGGTTTTTATTCAACAAGTAATAGAGCTTATACGAATTTCACATTTAATTATTAAGACTTATGACGAAATTATGTAGCTTTATGAACAACCGCTCTTGTCCACTTTTTTACTCGACCGCCTTTTTTCTAGGCTTTTTTCTGCTCTTGTCTAGGGTTGCATTTTATTCAGGGCTGCAATATAAAAGTATCGAGAGATCTAATACTTATTACCACTACGAGTATTCTTGCTGGAACCAATTCCCACAATCGGCCCTCCTGACAGGACATTCGCCTCGAATGGATCAAGCCATGGTTTCATATACTCTGCAACTGTAATTGTTTTTATGGGACCTTCATTGTCTCCTATCTTTTCAACCTCATATCTCCCATGATCTTTGATCTCAACCACTTTATATGGGCCTAAATATTTACCTTTCAGCTTAAGCCCTACTCCGTACTGAGTCCTTTTTATGGCTACCAAATCATTAATATTATACTGTTTCTGTTGCTTTCTTTTTAAATCAAATGCTTTTTTATTTTCTTCCTGTATATCCCTAATGTTTTCACGAGCTTCTTGCCGCAAATTTTCACGCTTTTCTTCTAACTCTCTAACCATGAATTCGCTTACTAAATCCTTTAGCTCCTTATAATCGGCAACGCGCATATCTACTCCAGTCATTAACTTAAAAGGTGCTATTTTCTTGACTCTGTATTATTTATCATTTGCTGAACTTGTCCTAAATTCTTATACCATAATCCTGGATTGTCATTACTTAACTTAGACAACATTGGAACTACAAGCTTGTGCATCCGTTCCACCTGACCATTTCCACGAGGTACACCGGTGGCAATGAGCAAATGCTGAATATTTTCATTTTCACAATATTCTTTAAAGGAATTCGAGGTAAATGCGGAACCTCTGTCCGAGACAATTCTGTAGGGGTTCCCAAAATTAACTGCTTGTTTTTTCAAGCACTCTATAACCTCATCAACACCTGTACTACGGGTTGGATACAACCAAACATTTTTCGAAAACCCATCTACCACGACTAAAATGTGATTATATCGCTTATTAGTTAGTTCCATTGGGCCAACATGGTCAATATGGTATGTAACAAACGGTACATTACCCTTATCGATTGCTGTCAAAAACCCTTCCTTTTTTACCAGATTTCGCGTTTACTATTATGCAACGAACACAACTATCTACAACACGAGAAACTTTTCCTTTCAATTTTGGAATGTAATACGATTTTTCCACTAAATCTTGTGTTTTTGCTGCCGAGAAATGACCTTGGTTATGAGCAGAAACAATTATCTCGTTTTCCATCTGACCAGGAACTACTATGAGTTCTTTATTTGGGTCTTTAAATAGTACCTGATTTTGAATATAAAAATCTTCATATGAATCTTTAGCGACCAATTCTCTAACCCCTCTTATCCACTCATCTTGCAGCTGGGCCTCTCTCAATCGATGGATCAGGGTATCTGTTATAAAATAACAAGACACTCGGCTCAAAGCATCAGCATGCTTTAACTTAGACCCTGAACGATGTTCTATCTTATAATCAAAATCTTGCAAATATAATGCCCAACGTGCTACTCTTAAAGGAACCTCTTTCTTTTTCATGGTCATCATGAACGCGTTACAATCAGTTACTATGGTAAAAGATATGCCAAGAACATACACGCGCCATTTCATTAAAGCTGCTATTATTGCTAAAACCTCTAGCTCATACGAACTGTAATTCTCCTCACATGGCTTAGTTTTCCGACTCATAAATTGTACAGGGTGAAACATATTATCCTCTTGATCTTTTTGTAATAATACTGCCCCATACCCATACTTCGAAGCATCTGTGTGAATCTCTGTTCGCAACTTCGGGTTATACAGCTTTAATACTGGCTCACTAACTAAAGCTAATTTTAGTTCTTCAAATGCCTTCCGCTGAACTTCTGTGAATCCGAACTTAGCATCTTGCCTTAAAAGATCTGACAATGGCTTAGCAATAGCTGCATATCCATTTATGAATTTTCTAAAATAAGATGTTAACCCTAAAAAACGTTGTATACCCTTTTTATCTTTGGGTTCCGGAAATTCTGTAACGGCCTGTATCTTTTCTTTGCTTGGGGTTATGGTTCCATCTTGAACGATATATCCCAAAAAATTGACTCTCTGATGTAATATCTGGCATTCGCCCCAATTAATTCGTAGCCCATTCTGAGAAGATACTTCTAACACTTGCTTCAATTTTCTTATCCCCTCATCAACATCATTACTAGGCACAATAACATCATCCATGTAATGTATTACAATTCCACTAGCGAGCAACTCTCGTAAAACAGACTTTATAAACCTAGTAAAAACTGTATATATCTTCGCATTCTGAAGTTTGTCTAAGACATTGTCCATGTGTGCCATCGGAAAATTATCTCTAATAATTTTCTCATTTAATTTGCGATAGTCGCAGCATAGACGCTTTTTCCCATTTTTCTTAGGATGTACTCGGATGTACTTGGCTGTATTATACCTTCTTTTAACCATTCCCGCACCTGCTCATCTACAAAGTTTTGGTCACAATACGACTGTCGCCTGGGATGCTGATAAACTGGGATGTCATCTTTCAAAACAACTTTCATCTCGACAGGGGCATTTGTGTTACGGGTTGGGCAATATTGTTCGATCATCTCCAATACCGTTTTAGCTTCAGGCCGACTAAGATGAGATAGATCTACCTTAGAAGTTGCTTTAAGCTCTTCCACACACATGCTTCGAAATTCATCATTCGCCTGACAATCAAATATCTGTGTATTCCTAATTTTAACTCCATCTTCAGTTTTCATCCTGATATTAAAGTGAGTACCACTTTTGGTAACCTTCATATCGACAGTGTCCAAAATTGTCCTTCCTAAAATAGCATCGAAACCTATATCCTGATCTTGAACAACATGAAACTCTACTTCCATTGAAATATCATCTATTAGAACGGATATAATAATACTTCCAAATGTTAAAAATACGACTTTCTCCAATTCCCGTCAAACTCTTTCCTTTACCAGTTATTTCTGCTGCTCCTAGACTCACGAAAACTTGTCTGCGCATTAAGCACAAATCAGCGCCCGTGTCAACCAAACCTTTAAATATAATCTTTTTGTAAACAATGCTCTTCAATTCAAGACCTGATAGAGTAAATTCACTGCCTAATGACACTCCTATTTTATTCTCTTGAACTACATTAGCATTTGTTTCTTTCTTGACATCTGTTTTTGCTGCACATTGTGCTGCTCTGTGTCCTGCCTGACCACATTTAAAGCAAACAAAATCTGTTTTCTTACAGTCTTTCATTACGTGGGAACTATCGCCGCATTTGAAACATTTCCTGGATGATCCAGACTTAACCTGACCTTTGCCTTGATCTTTCTTTTGCTCCTGACGTTCCCCAGCTGATTGATTTGATTTGCCAGATCTAGCTTTCTGATATATCTCGATTTGATGTTTTAGTTCCTGTATATTTCTAGCCTGATATAACATTATCTTATTCCCTTTCGAATCAGGAATACCCTTTATGTAATAGTCAATTAAGCTTGGCTCATCAATATTAACTGGCTTTGCGATTTCTTTCAGAGCATACAAATATTCAAATAATGATTCGTCTTTTCTCTGCTGACGCTGGTCCAATCTTCTATGAACCTCAGCTGATGACACTTTGACTGAAAACTCTTCCCTCAACTTAGCCTTCAAAACAGTCCAACTACGAATATTCGCCTCACTACGCACAAACAGTTTAGCCGCTCCTGAAAGCATCTGTTTCGAATAGATAAGCAGCTGCAAATCACTCCACTGGACAGTAGTTGAACAACTTTCTAACTCATCGATCCATTGTTCTACATCAGGACTTCCTGTTCCAGAGAAACTAGATACGCTGCCTTCTACATCTTTGAGAGTGAACCATGACCTGCCATTGTCTACTCTTTGATCTTCAGCTAAATTTCGCTCTGTAACCACGGATTGAACTTCATCTGAATCGCTTTCCTCTTCATCCTGAATTCCAAAATGTGTAAGCAATCTATTTTGCAACTCTAGTTTCCTTCCACTTGTTGGTAGCGCCAACTCTGCTAACTTTAACCTCAAATCTGCTACGCAAAGTGTCAAGATCTCGTCAAGTTGCATTTTGAAATGGTTAGCAAACAATCAAATACGTAAAATTATACAACACAATACTACTGTTACTTAACGTAACCTTACACTAGAACTGCCTCTGTCGATGCTCGCACCAGCTTTGCCTCTGTAGTTTCACGCAACTGCGCTGTCTCTGCCGACGATCGTATCAAGCTTTGCCTCTGTCGACGTTCGCACCAAGTCCTGCCTCTGCTTACTCACACAGAAACACTGCTTCTATCGACGCAAACAGCAACTCTGCCTCTGTCGACTGTACGCACCAGTTCTGCCTTGATTAAATGCACCAGTTCGGACTCTGCTGACGTTCGCTTCAAGCTCTGCCTCTGACGACGCACACCGCAGCTCTGCTTCTGTCGCTGCAAACAACAACAATGTCTCTGTAGACGTACTCTCCAGCTCTGCTTCTACCAACTTAAGCAGCAACTTTGCCTCTGTCGACGCACGCTCCAGCTCTGCTTCTACCAACTTAAGCAGCAACTTTGCCTCTGCCGACGTATGCACCAGTTCTGCTTCTGCCAACTTAAGCACCAACTTTGCCTCTGCCGACTCTCGAAACTTCTTCGAGAATTCTGTATTCTGTTGCTCGCGTTTGTTCCAGCGTCGATCATGCAACGGTTCTTTTTTACCGTTCACTGCTTGCTACCAAAACAAACTGCGTCATATGTACAAATTTTGTCTTTACACTTAAGCTCATCCCGGACGAGCCCCCAATTTGCAGTTCTTTATTTATATGGTTTTTATTCAACAAGTAATAGAGCTTATACGAATTTCACATTTAATTATTAAGACTTATGACGAAATTATGTAGCTTTATGAACAACCGCTCTTGGCCACTTTTTTACTCGACCGCCTTTTTTCTAGGCTTTTTTCTGCTCTTGTCTAGGGTTGCATTTTATTCAGGGCTGCAATATAAAAGTATCGAAAGATCTAATACTTATTACCACTACGAGTATTCTTGCTGGAACCAATTCCCACATTAATTGGTGGTCGTGCATTTTATTTACAATTTTTTTAATGGCTCACATTGAACTTAGTTAACAAGTGGAGAAGTGACAGTCTCTTAAATCAGCTGTGTGCGATTGTTAGAGCGCAGCTTTTTCTTATATTTCTTTATTTTTTTTTTTATCTAATTGTATGTTTAAGTTATGAGAATAAATAGCATCAACAACACGCATCATGCATTCAGATTTTGTTTTTGTCGTGCAAGAATTTCCGAACGATCTCATAATGTAACTTTGGCAAAATTTGCGTAATGGCTTAATGACCGAATGGAGAAGTGGTGGACCTCTTAGGTAATGGGTCCAAGGTTCGATTCCGCATGCATGCGTGTCATGGACGGGGAGATCAAACTTTTCTTATTTTTTGCAAATAAAAGTTTTTGCCTCCCTTTTTGAGCTACCTTCATGAAACTTTGTATACATGTTTCTTATTGCTGCCCGCTGTAAATAAATCGGAACGAGCCGGTACGGACCGATACATCGTATAGATGCCATAGAACCTATCGGTCGTTTATTTTACAAAATTTATTAAAAGTTAGAGTGCTCTAGAGCACTTTCCATTCAAGTATATAAAGAGGTATTAAAAGGGCACATATCGTTTTTTACATGCACGTATTCGATTTATAGTCTTCAACAGGAAGAATTATTATTTTTACTGTTTAAGTGATAAATCTTGGATTTTTTTGGTACCTGAGTAAAAACTTATACGTTATCAATACTTTTTACTCCTTTGCCTGCAGCGCTGCTTGCAGCATTGTGCCGAATCGTGTGTGCGTGTACGGTGGTGAAATGGGTTAAGTTGTGGACTGCAAAACGAACAGTACTTTTATGCATTTACGGGTTCGAGTCCCGCCCGCATCAAAAATTAAATGTGTGCAAAAATGTTTTTATACCCGCTACTCATAGAGTAGAACGGTATTATAACTTTGTTCAAACCGAAAATGTATGTAACAGGCAGAAGAAGACACCTCCGACCCCATAAAGTATATATATTCTGGCTCAGGATCAACAGCCGAGTCGATATAGCCATGTCCGTCTGTCCGTCTGTCTGTCCGTGTGAAAATCTAGATCTCAGCTATTATAAGAGCTAGGACAACCAAATTTGGTGACAATATGTGTTATTATTGCACGCTGATCAAGTTTATTTTGGATTTTGGCCACGCCTTCCGCCCCCGCAAATCGATAAAACATTGATAACAAGTGCAATTTTTCTGCTATATTGTTCATTTTCGGTTAACATGATAACTATAGCTAGCCAGATGATCTCTGAAAATTTGGTAGCAATCGGATAATAAACACAGAAGTTATTCAGCTTAACGTTTTCCATAGCTGTAAGCAGCGCTGCCGGCAGCGCTGCTTGCAGCATTGTGCCGAATCGTGTGTGCGTGTATGGTGGTGAAATGGGTTAAGTTGTTGGCTGCAAAACGAACAGTACTATTATGTATTTACGGGTTCGAGTCCCGCCCGCATCAAAAATTAAATGTGTGCAAAAATGTTTTTTTTTTTTTATTTTATATTTTGACTTTGCATAAATATTACAAGTTCATAGCCTTTTACGGTCAAAATATGATTGTAGCCGTTTTTTTGTTCCGCAAATAAATTATGTACAAGCAGCTGGGTAGCGGGTATATTTCAGTCGAGCACACTCGACTTTCTTACTTGTTTTATTATTCGATTGTTACCAAATTTTCAGAGATCATCAGGCTAGCTATAGTTATCATACAAACCGAAAATGAACAATATGGCATCAAAATTGCACTTGTAATCAATTTTTTTAGATTTACAGGGGCGGAAGGAGACGTGGCCAAAATCCAAAATAAACTTGATCAGCGTGCAATAATAACACATACTGTCACCAAATTTGGTAGTTCTAGCTTTTATAATAGCTGAGATCTAGATTTTAACACGGACAGACAGACGGACAGACGGACAGACAGACAGACGGACAGACGGACAGACGGACATGGCTATATCGACTCGGCTGTTGTGATCCTGAGCCAGATATACTTTATGGAGTCGGAGGTGTCTCCTTCTGCCTGTTACATAACATTTTCGGTTTGAACAAAGTTATTATACCCTTCTACTCTATGAGTAGCGGGTATAAAAAGCTTAAGCGGTATGAACTGGGAATCGAACCACGGGCCTGTCGGTTCAGGAGCTCAACGCTTTTCCACTAAGCTACTGACGCTGTTATTCAACAACTGAAAAAATTGGCATTGTAAGGCATTCTTATTATTATTCTTATTATTAGAATTTTGCGCTGGCGGCAGCGCTGCTTACAGCTACGGAAAACGTTATGCTGAATAACTTCTGTGCTTATTATCCATTCTACTCTATGAGTAGCGGGTATAAAAAAAAAAAAGCTTAAGCGGCATGAACTGGGAATCGAACCACGGGCATATCGGTTCAGGAGTTCATCGCTTTTTTTGATTATTTCCTGTACAAATAAAGAATTTGCGCTGCCGGCAGCGCTGCTTACAGCTACGGAAAATGTTAAGCTGAATAACTTCTGTGTCATGAACCGACAGGCCCGTGGTTCGATTCCCAGCTCATGCCGCTTAAGCTTTTTCTTTTTCTTTTTTAAGAACTTTTACTTTAATTTTTGAATATGCATTAATTGGTGGTCGTGCATTTTATTTACAATTTTTTTAATGGCTCACAATGAACTTAGTTAACAAGTGGAGAAGTGACAGTCTCTTAAATCAGCTGTGTGCGATTGTTAGAGCGCAGCTTTTTCTTATATTTCTTTATTTTTTTTTTTATCTAATTGTATGTTTAAGTTATGAGAATAAATAGCATCAACAACACGCATCATGCATTCAGACTTTGTTTTTGTCGTGCAAGAATTTCCGAACGATCTCATAATGTAACTTTGGCAAAATTTTCGTAATGGCTTAATGACCGAATGGAGAAGTGGTGGACCTCTTAGGTAATGGGTCCAAGGTTCGATTCCGCATGCATGCGTGTCATGGAGGGGGAGATCAAACTTTTCTTATTTTTTGCAAATAAAAGTTTTTGCCTCCCTTTTTGAGCTACCTTCAAGAAACTTTGTATACATGTTTCTTATTGCTGCCCGCTGTAAATAAATCGGAACGAGCCGGTACGGACCGATACATCGTATAGATGCCATAGAACCTATCGGTCGTTTATTTAACAAAATTTATTAAAAGTTAGAGTGCTCTAGAGCACTTTCCATTCAAGTATATAAAGAGGTATTAAAAGGGCACATATCGTTTTTTACATGCACGTATTCGATTTATAGTCTTCAACAGGAAGAATTATTATTTTTACTGTTTAAGTGATAAATCTTGGATTTTTTTGGTACCTGAGTAAAAGTTATACGTTATCAATACTTTTTACTCCTTTGCCTGCAGCGCTGCTTGCAGCATTGTGCCGAATCGTGTGTGCGTGTACGGTGGTGAAATGGGTTAAGTTGTGGACTGCAAAACGAACAGTACTTTTATGCATTTACGGGTTCGAGTCCCGCCCGCATCAAAAATTAAATGTGTGCAAAAATGTTTTTATACCCGCTACTCATAGAGTAGAACGGTATTATAACTTTGTTCAAACCGAAAATGTATGTAACAGGCAGAAGAAGACACCTCCGACCCCATAAAGTATATATATTCTGGCTCAGGATCAACAGCCGAGTCGATATAGCCATGTCCGTCTGTCCGTCTGTCTGTCCGTGTGAAAATCTAGATCTCAGCTATTATAAGAGCTAGGACAACCAAATTTGGTGACAATATGTGTTATTATTGCACGCTGATCAAGTTTATTTTGGATTTTGGCCACGCCTTCCGCCCCCGCAAATCGATAAAACATTGATAACAAGTGCAATTTTTCTGTCATATTGTTCATTTTCGGTTAACATGATAACTATAGCTAGCCAGATGATCTCTGAAAATTTGGTAGCAATCGGATAATAAACACAGAAGTTATTCAGCTTAACGTTTTCCATAGCTGTAAGCAGCGCTGCCGGCAGCGCTGCTTGCAGCATTGTGCCGAATCGTGTGTGCGTGTATGGTGGTGAAATGGGTTAAGTTGTTGGCTGCAAAACGAACAGTACTATTATGTATTTACGGGTTCGAGTCCCGCCCGCATCAAAAATTAAATGTGTGCAAAAATGTTTTTTTTTTTATTTTTATATTTTGACTTTGCATAAATATTACAAGTTCATAGCCTTTTACGGTCAAAATATGATTGTAGCCGTTTTTTTGTTCCGCAAATAAATTATGTACAAGCAGCTGGGTAGCGGGTATATTTCAGTCGAGCACACTCGACTTTCTTACTTGTTTTATTATTCGATTGTTACCAAATTTTCAGAGATCATCAGGCTACCTATAGTTATCATACAAACCGAAAATGAACAATATGGCATCAAAATTGCACTTGTAATCAATTTTTTAGATTTACAGGGGCGGAAGGAGACGTGGCCAAAATCCAAAATAAACTTGATCAGCGTGCAATAATAACACATACTGTCACCAAATTTGGTAGTTCTAGCTTTTATAATAGCTGAGATCTAGATTTTAACACGGACAGACAGACGGACAGACGGACAGACAGACAGACGGACAGACGGACAGACGGACATGGCTATATCGACTCGGCTGTTGTGATCCTGAGCCAGATATACTTTATGGAGTCGGAGGTGTCTCCTTCTGCCTGTTACATAACATTTTCGGTTTGAACAAAGTTATTATACCCTTCTACTCTATGAGTAGCGGGTATAAAAAGCTTAAGCGGTATGAACTGGGAATCGAACCACGGGCCTGTCGGTTCAGGAGCTCAACGCTTTTCCACTAAGCTACTGACGCTGTTATTCAACAACTGAAAAAATTGGCATTGTAAGGCATTCTTATTATTATTCTTATTATTAGAATTTTGCGCTGGCGGCAGCGCTGCTTACAGCTACGGAAAACGTTATGCTGAATAACTTCTGTGCTTATTATCCATTCTACTCTATGAGTAGCGGGTATAAAAAAAAAAAAGCTTAAGCGGCATGAACTGGGAATCGAACCACGGGCATATCGGTTCAGGAGTTCATCGCTTTTTTTGATTATTTCCTGTACAAATAAAGAATTTGCGCTGCCGGCAGCGCTGCTTACAGCTACGGAAAATGTTAAGCTGAATAACTTCTGTGTCATGAACCGACAGGCCCGTGGTTCGATTCCCAGCTCATGCCGCTTAAGCTTTTTCTTTTTCTTTTTAAGAACTTTTACTTTAATTTTTGAATATGCATTAATTGGTGGTCGTGCATTTTATTTACAATTTTTTTAATGGCTCACAATGAACTTAGTTAACAAGTGGAGAAGTGACAGTCTCTTAAATCAGCTGTGTGCGATTGTTAGAGCGCAGCTTTTTCTTATATTTCTTTATTTTTTTTTTTATCTAATTGTATGTTTAAGTTATGAGAATAAATAGTATCAACAACACGCATCATGCATTCAGACTTTGTTTTTGTCGTGCAAGAATTTCCGAACGATCTCATAATGTAACTTTGGCAAAATTTTCGTAATGGCTTAATGACCGAATGGAGAAGTGGTGGACCTCTTAGGTAATGGGTCCAAGGTTCGATTCCGCATGCATGCGTGTCATGGAGGGGAGATCAAACTTTTTCTTATTTTTTGCAAATAAAAGTTTTTGCCTCCCTTTTGAGCTACCTTCAAGAAACTTTGTATACATGTTTCTTATTGCTGCCCGCTGTAAATAAATCGGAACGAGCCGGTACGGACCGATACATCGTATAGATGCCATAGAACCTATCGGTCGTTTATTTAACAAAATTTATTAAAAGTTAGAGTGCTCTAGAGCACTTTCCATTCAAGTATATAAAGAGGTATTAAAAGGGCACATATCGTTTTTTACATGCACGATTTATAGTCTTCAACAGGAAGAATTATTATTTTTACTGTTTAAGTGATAAATCTTGGATTTTTTTGGTACCTGAGTAAAAGTTATAGGTTATCAATACTTTTTACTCCTTTGCCTGCAGCGCTGCTTGCAGCATTGTGCCGAATCGTGTGTGCGTGTACGGTGGTGAAATGGGTTAAGTTGTGGACTGCAAAACGAACAGTACTTTTATGCATTTACGGGTTCGAGTCCCGCCCGCATCAAAAATTAAATGTGTGCAAAAATGTTTTTTATACCCGCTACTCATAGAGTAGAACGGTATTATAACTTTGTTCAAACCGAAAATGTATGTAACAGGCAGAAGGAGACACCTCCGACCCCATAAAGTATATATATTCTGGCTCAGGATCTACAGCCGAGTCGATATAGCCATGTCCGTCTGTCCGTCTGTCTGTCCGTGTGAAAATCTAGATCTCAGCTATTATAAGAGCTAGGACAACCAAATTTGGTGACAATATGTGTTATTATTGCACGCTGATCAAGTTTATTTTGGATTTTGGCCACGCCTTCCGCCCCCGCAAATCGATAAAACATTGATAACAAGTGCAATTTTTCTGCTATATTGTTCATTTTCGGTTTACATGATAACTATAGCTAGCCAGATGATCTCTGAAAATTTGGTAGCAATCGGATAATAAACACAGAAGTTATTCAGCTTAACGTTTTCCATAGCTGTAAGCAGCGCTGCCGGCAGCGCTGCTTGCAGCATTGTGCCGAATCGTGTGTGCGTGTATGGTGGTGAAATGGGTTAAGTTGTTGGCTGCAAAACGAACAGTACTATTATGTATTTACGGGTTCGAGTCCCGCCCGCATCAAAAATTAAATGTGTGCAAAAATGTTTTTTTTTTTTTATATTATATTTTACGGCCAAAATATGATTGTAGCCGTTTTTTTGTTCCGCAAATAAATTATGTACAAGCAGCTGGGTAGCGGGTATATTTCAGTCGAGCACACTCGACTTTCTTACTTGTTTTATTATTCGATTGTTACCAAATTTTCAGAGATCATCAGGCTAGCTATAGTTATCATACAAACCGAAAATGAACAATATGGCATCAAAATTGCACTTGTAATCAATTTTTTTAGATTTACAGGGGCGGAAGGAGGCGTGGCCAAAATCCAAAATAAACTTGATCAGCGTGCAATAATAACACATACTGTCACCAAATTTGGTAGTTCTAGCTTTTATAATAGCTGAGATCTAGATTTTAACACGGACAGACAGACGGACAGACGGACAGACGGACATGGCTATATCGACTCGGCTGTTGATCCTGAGCCAGATATACTTTATGGAGTCGGAGGTGTCTCCTTCTGCCTGTTACATAACATTTTCGGTTTGAACAAAGTTATTATACCCTTCTACTCTATGAGTAGCGGGTATAAAAAGCTTAAGCGGCATGAACTGGGAATCGAACCACGGGCCTGTCGGTTCAGGAGCTCATCGCTTTTCCACTAAGCTACTGACGCTGTTATTCAACAACTGAAAAAATTGGCATTGTAAGGCATTCTTATTATTATTCTTATTATTAGAATTTTGCGCTGGCGGCAGCGCTGCTTACAGCTACGGAAAACGTTATGCTGAATAACTTCTGTGCTTATTATCCATTCTACTCTATGAGTAGCGGGTATAAAAAAAAGCTTAAGCGGCATGAACTGGGAATCGAACCACGGGCATATCGGTTCAGGAGTTCATCGCTTTTTTTTATATTATTTCCTGTACAAATAAAAAATTTGGCTTGGCCGCCCGGCTTCCTACCACTTAGAAAAATTTATCGGAAAAACTTCTGTGTCATGAACCGACAGGCCCGTGGTTCGATTCCCAGTTCATGCCGCTTAAGCTTTTTCTTTTTCTTTTTTAAGAACTTTTACTTTAATTTTTGAATATGCATTAATTGGTGGTCGTGCATTTTATTTACAATTTTTTTAATGGCTCACAATGAACTTAGTTAACAAGTGGAGAAGTGACAGTCTCTTAAATCAGCTGTGTGCGATTGTTAGAGCGCAGCTTTTTCTTATATTTCTTTATTTTTTTTTTTTTATCTAATTGTATGTTTAAGTTATGAGAATAAATAGCATCAACAACACGCATCATGCATTCAGACTTTGTTTTTGTCGTGCAAGAATTTCCGAACGATCTCATAATGTAACTTTGGCAAAATTTTCGTAATGGCTTAATGACCGAATGG
Source organism: Zaprionus ghesquierei (assembly GCA_018904095.1). Lineage (NCBI taxonomy): Eukaryota > Metazoa > Arthropoda > Insecta > Diptera > Drosophilidae > Zaprionus > Zaprionus ghesquierei. The sequence goes on along the minus strand of JAEIGP010000198.1, from coordinate 13,060 downwards.
AGAAGTGGTGGACCTCTTAGGTAATGGGTCCAAGGTTCGATTCCGCATGCATGCGTGTCACGGAGGGGGAGATTAAACTTTTCTTATTTTTTGCAAATAAAAGTTTTTGCCTCCCTTTTTGAGCTACCTTCAAGAAACTTTGTATACATGTTTCTTATTGCTGCCCGCTGTAAATAAATCGGAACGAGCCGGTACGGACCGATACATCGTATAGATGCCATAGAACCTATCGGTTTATTTAACAAAATTTATTAAAAGTTAGAGTGCTCTAGAGCACTTTCCATTCAAGTATATAAAGAGGTATTAAAAGGGCACATATCGTTTTTTACATGCACGTATTCGATTTATAGTCTTCAACAGGAAGAATTATTATTTTTACTGTTTAAGTGATAAATCTTGGATTTTTTTGGTACCTGAGTAAAAGTTATACGTTATCAATACTTTTTACTCCTTTGCCTGCAGCGCTGCTTGCAGCATTGTGCCGAATCGTGTGTGCGTGTACGGTGGTGAAATGGGTTAAGTTGTGGACTGCAAAACGAACAGTACTTTTATGCATTTACGGGTTCGAGTCCCGCCCGCATCAAAAATTAAATGTGTGCAAAAATGTTTTTATACCCGCTACTCATAGAGTAGAACGGTATTATAACTTTGTTCAAACCGAAAATGTATGTAACAGGCAGAAGAAGACACCTCCGACCCCATAAAGTATATATATTCTGGCTCAGGATCAACAGCCGAGTCGATATAGCCATGTCCGTCTGTCCGTCTGTCTGTCCGTGTGAAAATCTAGATCTCAGCTATTATAAGAGCTAGGACAACCAAATTTGGTGACAATATGTGTTATTATTGCACGCTGATCAAGTTTATTTTGGATTTTGGCCACGCCTTCCGCCCCCGCAAATCGATAAAACATTGATAACAAGTGCAATTTTGATGCCATATTGTTCGGTTTACATGATAACTATAGCTAGCCAGATGATCTCTGAAAATTTGGTAACAATCGGATAATAAACACAGAAGTTATTCAGCTTAACGTTTTCCATAGCTGTAAGCAGCGCGTCCGGCAGCGCTGCTTGCAGCATTGTGCCGAATCGTGTGTACGAGTACGGTGGCGAAATGGGTTAAGTTGTGGACTGAAAAACGAACAGTACTATTATGCATTTACGGGTTCGAGTCCCGCCCGCATCAAAAATTAAATGTGTGCAAAAATGTTTTTTTTTTTATTTTATATTTTGACTTTGCATAAATATTATAAGTCCATAGCCTTTTACGGTCAAAATATGATTGTAGCCCATTTTTTGTTCCGCAAATAAATTATGTACAAGCAGCTGGGTAGCGGGTATATTACAGTCGAGCACACTCGACTGTAGCTTTCTTACTTGTTTTATTTTAGATTTTGACTTTGCATAAATATTGTAAGTCCATGGCCTGTTACGGTCAAAATATGATTGTAGCCGTTCTTTATTGTTCCGCAAATAATTTTGATGTACGAGGAACTGTAGCGGGTATATTACAGTCGAGCAGTTTTTTGTTGAAATTTCCTGCATCTAGAATGTCTTGAGCTTATAGTGCTCACATAAATGGGGCATTGGTCGCGCAAGCTCAAAGTGCTCAAACTGCAATTGTAACAGTGGCGGCACTTGCGAAGTGGCCGATCGTATTATGCTCATGATAAACTGTATGTAAATTACATTTATATTTATATTTCTTTTTAAAAATAACGTAATTAAGAAATTATTTTATTGCAAAGTTAATACTACAAAAAAAACAAGTAAGAAAGCTACAGTCGGGTGTGCTCGCTGCAATATACCCGCTACCCAGCTGTTCGTACATCAAAATGATTTGCGAAACAGTAAAGAATGGCTACAATCATTTTTTGACTGTAAATGACCATGAACTTACAATATTGATGCAAAGTAAAAATCTAAAATAATAAAAAGAGGAGAAGTCGAAATAGAAACGAAAATTATAAAGTTTCTTTAGCTTGAGGTTTTTGGCTACGATGCGCAAACTGGTTCTTATTATGCCACAGCCAAGCGAGCCTCACTGAATGCCCAATTACAATGGTAGCCCAGAAGCCGAAAGAGAAACCGAAACGAATCTAAATCCGAATCGGAATCGGAATCGCGCAAAAAACAGAAACAGTTAGACAAATCGTAAACGTTTTTAGGCTACGTGATTTGTGAGCTCAATTTACGGCGAATGCACACAAAAACAAGTAAGAACTGCTACAGTCAAATGTTGACTATATAAGACCATTGATTTTTGAAGATTATAAAAAAAATCACATTGAGAAAACTGTTATTGGTGATCGCGTTTTTCAAAGAAAAAAAAAAAAACAATAATGTCCAATTAGATGGCAAGCAGTCCATGTAGTTGGAATTTTTTTTTTTTAATCCTTGTTATTCCGCTTGGGATCTCAGGCCCTATTCTAAAGCCTTCCATTAAACTCTAATTTGAGCCTTCTGTTTAGCTCTGCTCTTTTTTGTCGTGCCTTTGTTTTGTTAAAAGCTGTTTTTTCTCCTCGTCTCTTTTTTTCTTCCTTTTCTTCTGCTCTGGGGGGCCCAGTCCAGTGCCTCCTAAGATCTGCTTGCGTTGCTTCTGAGAGCATGACCTATCCACGTCCATTTTTTTCCTTATTTGGAGGTGAATAGGGGGCTCACCTGTGACCCTAATCAGCTCTGCATTGGATATTCTGTTTGGCCATAATATCCCGCATATAATTCTCAAGCATTTGTTGCTGCATACTTGCAGTCTCTTTGTCATCTGTGTCATTCATGTGATTCCACGCTTGGGGTTGCACACTTCCTTCATATGCTCGATTACGGTGTTGAAGAGTAGCGGCGACAATGGGCAACCTTGCCGTATTCGTCTGGAAAGGTGCACTTGTTCTTCCGTTGTGCACTACCGCCAAGTTGGCATCATCGTACATCGATTTGATGATAGTAATGATGTTGGTGGGTACTCCTTTCCTTGCCAGCGCTTTCCATATTGCCGCTCTGTCCACTGAATCGAACGCCTTGAAGTCTATGAACAGGAGGGGCTCCCGTTCCAGAGTTTGTTCGATGATTATGCGTAGTGTATTTGCCTGGTCTACGCAACTCCTGTGTGGTCTGAATCCTGTTTGTTCACCTCTACGTGTTGGCTCGATCTTTTCTTAAACTAAAAAGTATTTGCACACACTTAATTTTTGACGTGGGCGGAACTCGAACCCGTAAATGCATAATATTACTGTTCGTTTTGCAGTCCACCACTCAACCCATTTGACCATCGTACACTATTCGGCACAATAATGCAGGCCGCTATGGAAAACTTTGAGTTAAATCAATGCTATGTTTATTATCCGACTGTTACCAAGTTTTCAGAGATCATCTGGCTAACTATGGTTATCAAAAACCGAAAATGATCAAAACAAACAAAACCAAAACTGCGCTTGTAATCAATTTTTTTCGATTTACGGTGACGGAAGTGGGCGTGGCCAAAATCCAAAATAAACTTGATCAGCGTGCAATAATAACACATGTTGTCACCAAATTTGGAAGTCCTAGCTCTTATAATAGCTTAGATCTAGGTGTTCATACGGACAGACAGACAGACGGACATGGCTATATCGACTCGGCTGTTGATCCTGAGCCAAAATATATATTATACTTTTTGGGGTTGAAGATGTCTTCTACTGCCTGTTACATACATTTTCGGTTTGAACAAAGTTATAATACCCTTCTACTCTATAAGTAGCGGGTATAATAATATATGAAAACAAGTAAGGAAAGCTAGAGTCGAGGTCGCCCGACCGTAAGATACCATTCGACCAATTTCGTAGTTGCACTAACTACTAACTATCACACACACATACAGACACACACTACCAAACGATGCATAACGATATGCTGCAATGATTTGGGTAATGGAACTATGAAAAACGTTTTCTTTAATAACTTCTGTAGTGATTGTCCAATCAGATTGTAATTACGTGTTTCAAAGTAGAAAGCTGTAACCTTAATACTTTCCTTAATATACAAAAATTATCGAATTATCGGACGTGGCACCTCAAATTTGAAATCAACTTATTCTGGGCATAATTTATAGGAACCATCATGCCAAACTTGGTGTCTGAACTGTAAAAATTTCCTTAATATTCGTAAATTGTCGATTAGCGTGGGCGGTGGGCGTGGCACTTAAATTTGAAAGAAACTTTATATGCGCATGATTTATAGGAACCATCATGTAACTCTAATACTTTCCATTATATTCGTAAATTGTCGATTTGCGTGGCCGGTGGCACAATTTGGTGGCTGTAACTGTAATACTTTCCTTAATATTCATAAAAAAGTAAGAAAGCTACATTCGAGTGTGCTCGACTGTAATAAACCCGCAACGCAGCTGCTCGTACATCAAGGTTATTTGTGGCTACAATCATATTTTGACCGTAAAAGGCCATGGACTTTCCATATTTATGCAAAGTCAAAATCTTAAAAAAAAACAAGAAAAGAAACCTACAGTCGAGCGCGCCCGACCATAAGATACCATTCGCCTAGTTTCGAAACAAATTATCACACATTTAATTCCATCAAAAAACGCTGCACAAGTTTATCCGCCACCTATTGTTTAAATTAGATCTATTTCTGAATAGCACCATCTACATGTAAAAACTGCCTAGATTTACACACGCTACGGCTGAAACGAAGCATCGTGACGATGACGTCACGACGCGCAACAGAGGCACAAGCAGTGGATGTACGGAAAACGGAAACATGGATAACTTCTGTGTTTATCGTCCGATTAGATTGTAATTTGGGGAATAGATTTATATTGCAATTATTTATGTTTCAGAAAGTTGTAAATTCAATAGTTCTCCTAATAATCAAAAAATATCGATTTGCGTGGGCGGTGGGTGTGGCATCAAATATTGTAAATAAACTTGATCTACCTATGGAACACAGGAATCTTCTTTGGCCACGCCCCCTTCCGCCACTGTAAATCGAAAAAAATTGATTACAAGTGCAATTTTGATGCCATATTGTTCATTTTCGGTTTATATGATAACTATATCTAAGCAGATGATCTCTAAAAGTTTGGTAAAAGTCGGATAATAAACACAGAAGTTATTCAGCTTAACGTTTTCCATAGCTGTAAGCAGCGCTGCCGTCAGCGCTGCTTGCAGCATTGTGCCGAATCGTGTGTGCGTGTACGGTGGTGAAATGGGTTAAGTTGTGGACTGCAAAACGAACAGTACTATTATGCATTTACGGGTTCGAGTCCCGCCCGCATCAAAAATTAAATGTGTGCAAAAATGTTTTTTTTTTTTATTTTATATTTTGACTTTGCATAAATATTATAAGTCCATAGCCTTTTACGGTCAAAATATGATTGTAGCCGTTTTTTTGTTCCGCAAATAAATTATGTATAAGCAGCTGGGTAGCGGGTATATTACAGTCGAGCACACTCGACTGTAGCTTTCTTACTTGTTTTGTATAGCCTTTATTTTCTCTGGGTTTGGTTTAATTCCGTCCTTAGTAATAACATGTCCTATAAATGTTGTTTCTTGTTTTAGAAACTCACATTTATCTAGTTGTAATTATACCCGCTACTCATAGAGTAGAAGGGTATTATAACTTTCTTCAAACCGAAAATGTATGTAACAGGCAGAAGGAGACACCTCCGACCCCATAAAGTATATATATTCTGGCTCAGGATCAACAGCCGAGTCGATATAGCCATGTCCGTCTGTCCGTCTGTCTGTCTGTCCTTCTGTCCGTCTCTCTGTCCGTTTGAAAATCTAGATCTCAGCTATTATAAGAGCTAGAACTACCAAATTTGGTGACAGTATGTGTTATTTTTGCACGCTGGTCATGTTTATTTTGGATTTTGGCCACGCCTCCTTCCTCCCCTGTAAATCGAAAAAAATTGATTACAAGTGCAATTTTGATGCCATATTATTCATTTTCGGTTTATATGATAACTATATCTAGGCAGATGATCTCTAAAAGTTTGGTAACAATCGGATAATAAACACAGAAGTTATTCAGCTTAACGTTTTCGATAGCTGTAAGAAGCGCTGCCGGCAGCGCTGCTTGCAGCATTGTGCCGAATTGTGTGTGCGTGTACGGTGGTGAAATGGGTTAAGGTGTGGACTGCAAAACGAACAGTACTATTATGCATTTACGGGTTCGAATCCCGCCCGCATCAAAAATTAAATGTGTGCAAAAATGTTTTTTTTTTTTATTTTATATTTTGACTTTGCATAAATATTATAAGTCCATAGCCTTTTACGGTCAAAATATGATTGTAGCCGTTTTTTTGTTCCGCAAATAAATTATTTACAAGCGGCTGGGTAGCGGGTATATTACAGTCGAGCACACTCGACTGTAGCTTTCTTACTTGTTTTAAATTAGCTGGGGATAATTTTTCAAAGACTGCTTGTAGAGATTGTAAATGTTCATCTAAATAGGTGGAGAAGACTATGATATCGTCTAGATATTCAGACAATTTTTGTTTTGAAGTGGACGAAGCAAGTTATTCATGCAGCGGTGAAATGTAGCGGGGGCATTTTTAAGCCCAAATGGCATTCGCGTATACTCATAATGGTCATGCTTGGTTGAAAAAGCGGTCTTCGATATTGATTCTGTGTCAATTTCCAATTGGTGAAAGCCTTTTGCAAGATCTATTGTTGTGAAGTAGTTACATTTATTTTTTCCTAATATTTCGTCTGTATTTGGTAGAGGATATCGGTCATTTATTGTTATTTCATTCAACTTTCTGTAGTCAATTACAATGCGAATTATTTTCTGTCTGGAAGCGTCTATTTTTTAGGGAACAACCCAAATGGGGCTACAATATGGTGAATTACTTTCTCGTATAATTCCCTGTTCTTACATGTCTTGGATTTGATGTTCTACTTCTTTTTCGAAAATCTGGGGGATACTATATACTTTTGAATAGATGGGAATATTGTGTGTAGTGTTGACAATGTGTTTTTCTTGGTTGGTAAAAGTAAGCTTGTCACCTTCATGGTATTGGATGTCTTGAAATTTTGTTAACAGGTCGGTTAATTTAGTTTTTTCTTCTTTTTTTTTCTTAAATGATCAAGTCCAAATGAAATATCTTGAAATGTGGATGTTTCCAGAAATATGGGGTCCTGTTGGAATGAGGGATCCATTTGAATATGATTTTCTACTTTATATTCTTTATTGAATAAGTTAGCTGTTCCATTTTCATAGTTAATTACTGCTTTAGCTTTGGTCAATAGTTTGCGTCCGATTAACATTTCATACTGGTCTGAGAAGTGGTGGATTAAGAATTCTTGGGCAATATTATTGATTGTGTCTCTTTTAATTACCATATTTTAATATTTACTGAAACTTGGTTGAAACCAGATGTACTCAGTAGCTCAATCTTTACAGATAAGTACACTTCCTTCAGATGCGACCGTTTAGGTCTTATAGCTGCTAGGTCTGATTCATCTGTTGAACAACTGTTAATTGTTTGCCCAGAATTTATCTGTGTTAAAGTGTCAGTGTGTCAAATTTCAATATACACTACTAGCTGTTATATTCCCCCTTTTTCAGATGTGTTCATCTATCTTGAACATCTTTCCTCTATCCAGTCTGTTGCATCCAAGCTATCTGATGGAGATATTTTTTAGTTTTTGGTGATTTTAATTTACCAGAAGTTGCATGGACCACTCAATCAGATTTCTTGGTTCCCTTAAGCTTTAATAAATTTCTTATAGGATTTTCTGAACTTTCATTATTTCAAATTAATAATATTCCAGACGTACATGGCTCAATCGATCCGGATGGTGATTCTGAGCAAGAATTTATACACTTTCTGCGGTCTGTCATGCCTCCTTCTGCCTGTTACATTCATTTGCACCAACTTAGTATACTATTTTTAACCATTTTCAATGGTCGAATGGTATAAAAATATATACATATACTGCTGTACCGAAATGACCGGCAATTCGAATAATCTGTTATTCTATAACAATGGAGGGCGCTATGGAATAAATAATAACGGAGGTAATTATAATAACTTAAATAATAATAATTATCGAAACCATGGTGGTTACCGTGGAGGAAATAGAGGACGCGGTGGTAACCAGAATAACGATAGAGGTGGAGGTTACTTCAGGGGTAACCAAAACCAGAACTACAACAACGGAAATAAAGCATCCGACATATTCAGACGGAAAACCAACAAGCCCCCTTGAGCAACAGCCAACAGTAGAGTTGTATTAGATCAATGTCAATCTGAGAATTTTTTTTCAATTAAAAACTAGTAAGAACGGCTACAGTCAAGCATTGATTGTATAGGACCATTGATTTTGAAGATCATGAAAAAAATCAGATTGAGAAAACTGTTATTGGTAAACGCATTTTTCAAAGAAAAAAGAAAAACAAAACATGTAGTTTTTAGTTAGACGCCAAGCAGTCCAAGCAGTTGGAAAGAAACACTGCTTGGAAAAAAAAACTGCTTGCTTGCTTGCAGTGGGCGCAGTGCAAATTTATATGAAACGTTTAATAACAACCATCCCTAAATTTGGTGGCTCTAGCTTTTTTAGTTTCTAAGATATAGGCGTTCATAAAGACGGACAGACCGACATTACTCAATCGACTCGGATCCTGAGCAAGAATATATAAACTTTATGGGGTCGCAGATGCCTCCTGTTACGCACATTTCGACAAACACAATAGACCCTGTATTTTTTATTAAATCCATGGTCTAAAAATAACTGCGCAGGTAGCAGAAATATATTTCAAGAACGCAAGAGAAATGAAGAAATTATGCAAATGCCCAATATCCATCGGGAAATCAATAAGAACGATACCAAAAGCAAGTTAGGAAATCTACAGTCGAGCGCATCCAACAGTAAGATACAATTCGCCCAGTTGTTAATTGCAATGTGCACGTGGATGTGCATGTGGGCACATGAAAATATCGGGGCATACGAGGTAAGGCAAGAATATTTGCAAATTTTAGAGCACATTAAAAGCGCAAGCAATAACAATTTAAGAAATACCCAAGAGCAAAGGAAACAGCATATGAATAGGAATGTTGAACAGAGGACAGTGAAGGAAACAGCATGTGTCTCACATAAAAGCAACAACAATTGAAAGGGAAGGCAGCGCAATTGAAAGAAGACGGCCGTTTGCTTAAAATCGCGCATATGGATAAGCTAAAGTCGCTGTTTATGAAAGCTGCATTAATACAGCCCCCACCCCACAATCGCTTGCATCGCAGTGTACAAAGAATTTCTTAGAGAAATCTGGGTTTTGAAGTACCGGTGCCGATGTGATTACATTGTTCAAATTTTGGGAAGCAGTCTCCGCTGCGTCCGTCCACAAAAATTTCTTTTTAGCTGATAGAATTTCAGTAATCTGGAAGACAAGTTCAGAGAAGTTACTGATGAATCTCCGATACCATCCAACAAGGCCTAAAAAGCTTCTCACTTGTTTGATCGTCTTAGGGGATGGCCATGTTTTTATAGCATCAACTTTTTTAGGGTCAGTAGCGATTCCACCATTTCCTATAATGTGTTCCAGGTATTCAAATTCTGTAACACAAAAACGACTTTTAGCCACATTTAAAGTCAAATTTGCCCTACAAAATTGTTCTGATAACCTGTTAAGAATCGACATATGTGTATCAAAGTCTTCTGACACTACACACTCATCATCAAGGTAACCAAAAACACATGTTTTCAAGTCTGCAGGGATCAATTCATCGACTAACCGGCACATGGTCTGTGAAGCATTACAGAGACCAAACGGCATCATCAATGGCCGCCCCGGCACTGTAAAAGCTGTAATGGCTTTAGCCTCATCTGTGAGGGGTATTTGCCAAAATGCATCCTTTAGATCCAATTTAGTTATGATATTGGCTTTGGGAAGCCGAGAAAAAATGCCCTCTATATTTGGCAGTGGGTGCACTTTTTTAGTGCACTCGTTAATGCGTCGTGCATCTAAACAAAGGCGTACCTTGCCTGGCTTAATAACGAGCCTCATCGGATAGCTCCAGGGACTCTTCAATGGCTCAATGACGCCTTCTGACAACATTCTGTCCACCTCTACGTAGATAAGTTTCTCTACAGCGGGAAAAACGGGAAAAAAACGCTGTTTTATTGGCTTAGCGTCACTGACGTCAATATCATGCCTTAAAGGAATGTTTTTCCTAACCCCTGTCCTCTATAATTAGGAAATAAATTATTTACACTCTCTAATCGCTTTTGTTGAGATGAAGAAAGTGGAAATTTTTTCAGATTATTATCAGTACTGTTAACCATTGGCTTGGAAGTATCAATGCTAGATATAATACCTGGTGCTAACTAAAAAATTCTCCAAAAACCAATCCCTAAGATGAAACGCTTATTTATTGATGGAATAACATAAAAATCGAGACGTTTTGTTAGCCCATTATAGGCTACATCCATGCTAATAAAACCGGTTATTTGGTGGCCACAAATTCCACATACGAAGAGTGTTCCGTTTAGTAACACGGTCAAGAGTAGATACTTCTGAAAATATTTTTGCTCTGATCTGATTATAATGAGCTAATCTCTCACGATATGGTTTTATTTGACAGAGTAAAGGAATGTCCGAGTGTGGATGTGGAGATGCCTGTTTTAAAATTGCAGACATCTGCCGTGGGCAATCTGATTCTGCAGATTGATATTCATTGCGGCTTCTAGTTTTGGGCCATTCGCCTGCCGTCGACGAATGAGCCGCTCTGGGAGTTTTCCGCTATCTTAAGGCATGTTGGGCATTGAGGCTTATAGAAATCTTTTGCTCCGCACACATAGCAAAAGATTCTTGGTTCTGCGAGGCACATGTCCCACGCGTGTCCTGGCTGATCACAGTTCCAGCAGACCATAGGTCGTTTGGAAAGTTGGAAAGCCTCTACAGATACAGACTCCGTTTCTGATGCCGACTGTAAGTACTCTTCAGACTCCACAGCAGCAACGGCTCTTTTAAACAGCCTCGGTTGAGTATTGATCTTGCTAGATTGCTTAAAATCTGCATCTCCTAGCAGATTTTCACGTTTCTGGACCAGTTGTCTCAGATGAGCAACAGAATGAATGGAGATGTTTAGTATTACTTGTCTTAGCTCTGGAATTAAATTCCTTTGCAGCTGCTGAACAAGTCTGTACTCGTCTAAAGGAATAGTTAATCGAGAAACGATCGAGATAAAGTCTTTATGAGGACAGTCAAAGGGCTCTCCCTCTTTCTGCTTTCGAGCACGAATTTCTTCCATAAGGACATCATCGTCTTTATGGTCCTGATATTAATTTTTCAGAGCTGCACAAAAATCTTCCCATATTACCTCAGGGTTCTCTTTACCATTCTCTTGCTTTACTTGTCAAGAGAACATGTAAGTTTTTGCATACAATAGCAAAATCACCGATTAGACTATTAATGGTCAATGCTCTTATTCTATATAAAAATTCCTGAACTGTAGGGCCATTAACTGTTCCGTCGTTTTTTGTTCCCCAGCCCTGAATGATCTGGACTTAACATTGTGTTCGAGCGCGTGTCACTCACCCTCGCCGAAGCTGCACTAATGTGAGACACACGTGGAGACGGAAGTTGCCGAGAACTATTAGGAGAATGTCAAATTTGGCTTGTATAAGATGTTCGATCCTACTAAAAATTCTGCCATAACCGATTACTTCAAAATGATGTGCAGGCGGATCGGAAATCCGCGGCTGATAGCGAATATTTCTATTTCGACCTCCACCACCCCCAGGCTGTCGACCTTGGGTGGATCGTGAATTAATTTTCGGCTGAGTATCTTGGTTTTGTGACTCATTTAAGTCAGCTGCCCTCATCTTCTCATCTATATGTTTGTATAGTGTTACCCCAGTATCGGGTTTTTCTTTACTTCGTGTGTTGTGTACTTTTGGAATAGAACCTTTGCTAATGCTTGCTTGAGGCTCTAGATGTGCTCAGTAATGCAAGCCCTGTATTGTACCCGGTGCTTTGCACTCAAGACACTCTGGATACTTTTCTAGATGAGCCACGATACACTGGTTGTGAAATCTGTGCCCGCATTCAGTAGTAAGTATGTTTTCTGTTGTCAGCAGATGCTCTAAACAAAGATAGCAAGTACATTCAGACTCTCCTGCAGTTGCATGTACCTGACGCAACTCCTTTCTACTGCGTGCTAAAGGCATATTTGTTTTTTTAAATGTTCAGAAAAAACTTTATTATTTTTTTATTTTGTTAGTTTATCGTAAAATGTTTACTATTTTACTTGTTTTTAATAAGGTTTTTGTTTTCCTTATGCTACTCAGGGAAGTTGATGAAAGGGTAGTTTCAATTAGCTTTTACTAACATAACAGCAGACCGCTTGGGTCATACCTTACGATGACTTTTTAATTTAAAAACTTTTCACTCTGTAGCTTTTCAGCAAAACCTGCATAATAGGGTGATGTTTAGCTGAGCTGAACGTAGCAAATTCCATATTCGGCCGATTTCCTTAATACTCCAACAATGAAAACTTATTTGATGGTCAATAGACAACGACTCATCACTATCTAGTGATTTCGTTAGCCACAATAAGAAGTTCGATTTATTATTGAGGTTTCTCTTCATTATTGTGAATGCGTTTGTCTATTGGTAAGTTTACCTCGCTTCCTATTTGGGGAGAGAGTGGACCATGTTTTCATTGTATTAGAAATATGCTTCCTGCTCTATTTTATAATCCCATTGTGGAAGGTCTAGTGAATTAATTTCCAGAATTCACTTTAAAATGAACAATTATATCCGATCACTCTGCATTCGCAGGTCTGTCGGATATTCTCTAAGACACGATCCTTAGGATATAATTTCCCGACAAATAATTTAAACAACTGGACGAGTTTCTCGGTCAATGCCAAAAATCGTTTTTCCAATTCTTCAGTTTCAAAACCTAAATTAGTTTGCTACTATAGCATATGCACTTGGGATAAGTGAAGCCGAAATCGCTTAATTTTTTCAAGTTATTGTTAACAGTCTATTATCCGACGCTAATTTGCGATTTAACAAACTCGGTATAAATAAAGGCTTGATGGACTTCGCCT
>JAEIGP010000192.1:0-133056 GCA_018904095.1 Zaprionus ghesquierei | reverse complement strand
TTAGAACACGTAACACTTAATCCCAAAATTACAATCCGATCGGACAATAAATACATAAGTTATTAAAGAAAACGTTTTTCATAGTTCCGCTGCCCGCATCATTTCAGCATGTCGTCTGCATCATTTTAGCCTTTGAGGGTGTGTCTGTATGTGTGTATGAGAGCGAGTTAGTACTAGTTAATGCAACTACGAAGTTGGTTGAAAGGTATCTTACGGTCGGGCGTGCTCGACTGTAGCTTTCCTTACTTGTTTTATACCCGCTACTCTTAGAGTAGAAGGGTATTATAACTTTGTTCAAATCAAAAATGTATGTAACAGGCAGAAGGTGACATGTCTGACCCCATTAAGTGTATATATTCTGACTCAGGAACAACAGCCGAGTCAATATAGCCATGTCCGTCTGTCCGTCTGTCTGTCCGTGTGCACCTCTAGATCTCAGCTTTTATAAGAGCTAGTACAACCAAATTTGGTGACAATATGTGTTATTATTGCACGCTGATCAAGTTTACTTTGGATTTTGGACATGCACCCTTCCGCCCCCGTAAATCGAAAAAAATTGATTACAAGCGCAATTTTGATACCATATTGTTAATTTTCGGTTTATATGATAACTATAGCTAATGATCTCTGCAAATTTGGTTACAATCGGATAATAAACACAGAAGTTATGCAGCTTTACGTTTTCCACAGCTGTAAGCAGCGCTGCTGTCCGTCTGTATGAACGCCTATATCTCAGAAACTAAAAAAGCTAAAGCCATCGGATAATAAACACAGAAGTTATGCAGCTTTACGTTTTCCATAGCTGTAATCAGCGCTGCTGTCCGTCTGTATGAACGCCTATATCTCAGAAACTAAAAAAGCTAGAGCCATCAAATTTGGTGACAACACTCATGTGCGTCATACGCTGTAAAATTCCTATTAAAATTTGGGCCACGCCTATTTCCGCCCCGCAAATCGATAAACTGTATAGCAAGCGCCTATATATCAGAAACTAAAAAAACTTGAGCCATCAAATTTGGTGACAACACTTGTGTGTTTTTTTCCAGGCAGTGTTTTTTCAACTTCTTAAACTGGTTGGCGTATAACGGAAAATGATATGTGTTTTTAATTATATTTCTTTGAAAAACACGTTTAATAACAGTTTTCTCAATCTCAATTTTTTTATAATCTTAAAAAGTCCATTGTCTTATACAGTTAACACTTGACTGTAGCCGTTCTTACTTGTTTACAATGGGCTTTATGATAAAGTTTTGGTATTCTATTTTTCCTAAATTTGAAATTTTTACAATATATCAAAATGTTGTTCTATTGTGTAGAATTAAGACATCGGAAAACTTCATTATTTCTTCCATTGACAGGGGGGGATGTTATTTTTAGACCATGGATTTTAAAAAATACATGGTGTATTGTGTTTGTCGAAATGTGCGTAACAGGCAGAAGGAGGCGTCTGCGACCCCATAAAGTATATATATTCTTGCTCAGGATCACTAGCCCAGTTCATTAAGCCATGCCTGTCTGTCCGTCTGTATGAACGCCTATATCTCAGAAACGAAAAAAGCTAGAGCCACAAAATTTGGTGAAAACACTTATGTGAATCATACGCTGTAAAATTTTTATTAGAATTTGGGCCACGCCTACTTCCGCCCCCGCAAATCGAAAAACCGTATTGCAAGCGCCTATATCTCAGAAACTAAAAAAGCTAGAGCCACCAAATTTGGTGACAACACTTATGTGAATCATACGCTTATTAGAATTTGGGACACGCCTACTTCTATTTTATTTTCAGTTAGATGCCAAGCAGTCCAAGCAGTTGGAAAAGAAACACTGCTTGGAAAAAACACTGCTTGCTTGCTTGCAGTGGGCGCAATGCAAATCTATATGAAACGTTGAATAACTTTTTTGTTCATAATCCGATCGGAACCAAATATTCAGCAATCGTTAAGGTGATGATAGTCATCATTCACACCAAAACTGAATACTCTAGCTTTATTATTGCGCTTGCTATACGGTTTATCGATTTGCGGGGGCGGAAGTAGGCGTGTCCCAAATTTTAATAAGAATTTTACAGCGTATGATTTACATAAGTGTTGTCACCAAATTTGGTGGCTCTAGCTTTTTAATTTCTGAGACATAGGCGTTCATACAGACGGACAGACAGACATAGCTTAATGGACTCCTGAGCAAGAATATATATACTTTATGGGGTCACAGATGCCTCCTTCTGCCTGTTACGCACATTTCGACAAACACAATAGACCATGTATTTTTTTAAAATCCACGGTCTAAAAGTTGGGTTGACCTTGCAGACTGGAATGGACCGCTACATTAGAATAAAACGAAAACTTAGCCCGAAAAATGCGGATCCAGAAAACAAGCCGAAATATACACACGACAATTTCACCCTGATCAACAACTTAGTCCCGTCAAATACCAACAAATTCGCTTTGCTGGAAAATACCTCCGAGGACACGGACTGGGATCCGTTGATATCGAACCGAATTTACATCCGCGAGAAGAGCACAAGCGGTCTGGTAAATACTTTGATTGGCCTTATTGGAAAAGATAGCTTTTATATAATTGCCCTCGTAATAGGTACTAAGGGCATTGAGTCTGATGTTACGCCCAAAGAGATAGCTGAGGGGCTAAAGGAAAAGGGATTTGGCGCCAAAAGCGTGTTTAACATCAAAAACCGAAACAGGCAGCCACAACTACTCTTTAAGATTCTGCTTGAAACAGAAAACAAGCACCTTAAAAAACACGAGTTCACCCAATTTATAAACTCCAGCTCCAGTAGAAGAGCCGCATAAACGTGATGCTCCCATGCAATGTACAAACTCCCAAGAATACGGGCACACGAGGTCGCACTGCACACTTCGCCCGGTGTGCGTAGTCTGTGGAGATCTCCACGACTCCACACAATGCCAATCTAATTAAGAAAATGCAAGCGAGAAAAAGTGCAATAACTGTGAGGGTAATCACACAGCAAGCTGCCCAATCTACAAAGAGCTAAAAAGCCTATTTCACAAAAGAATGAACACGGCGCGGGCACACCAAGGAACAGGTACGCTGACACCATCAGTAACAAATCCAGAAGTATTCTTTTCAAAAGCAACAAGCTACGCTCCTTGGCTTATACCCACTACAAACAAGAGAACATTTGCAAACGTTTTAAAATCAGGTATGCCGCCTCCAACCCAAAATACCCAAACCCGACATAAAGTGCAAGAGAATTAGACACAAAACAAAAATATACGCCAACAGAACAGCAAGAAACTAAAACTGAAGCTTTGATGCAAGCCTTACAACAGAGCATTCAAGAAATGATGCGTAACCAAAAACATTTAATAGAAATGCTTGTAGCCCAACAATCAAATAAATAATGGCTAATTTGGTAACAATCGGATAATAAACACAGAAGTTATGCAGCTTTACGTTTTCCATAGCTGTAAGCAGCGCTGCTGTCCGTCTCAGAAACTAAAAAAGCTAGAGCCATCAAATTTGGTGACAACACTCATGTGCGTCATACGCTGTAAAATTCCTATTAAAATTTGGGCCACGCCTATTTCCGCCCCGCAAATCGATAAACTGTATAGCAAGCGTCTATATATCAGAAACTAAAAAAACTTGAGCCATCAAATTTGAGGACAACACTTGTGTGTTTTTTCCAGGCAGTGTTTTTTCAACTTCTTAAACTGGTTGGCGTATAACTGAAAATGATATGTGTTTTTAATTATATTTCTTTGAAAAACACGTTTAATAACAGTTTTCTCAATCTGAATTTTTTATACCCGCTACTCATAGAGTAGAAGGGTATTATAACTTTGTTCAAACCGAAAATGTATGTAACAGGCAGAAGGAGACACCTCCGCCCCCATAAAGTATATATATTCTGGCTCAGGATCAACAGCCGAGTCGATATAGTTATGTCCGTCTGTCCGTCTGTCTGTCCGTGTGAAAATCTAGATCTCAGCTATTATAAGAGCTAGGACAACCAAATTTGGTGACAATATGTGTTATTATTGCACGCTGATCAAGTTTATTTTGGATTTTGGCCACGCCCCCTTCCGCCCCCGCAAATCGAAAAAACATTGATAACAAGTGCAATTTTGATGCCATGTTGTTCATTTTCGGTTTACATGATAACTACAGCTAGCCAGATGATCTCTGAAAATTTGGTAACAATCCGATAATAAACACAGAAGTTATTCAGCTTAACGTTTTCCATAGCTGTAAGCAGCGCTGCCGGCAGCGAAGTGTGCGTGTACGGTGGTGAAATAGGTTAAGTTGTGGACTGCAAAACGAACAGTAGTATTATGCATTAACGGGTTCGAGTCCCGCCCGCATCAAAAATTAAATGTGTGCAAAAATGTTTTTTTTTTTTTTTATTTTATATTTTGACTTTGCATAAATATTATAAGCCCATAGCCTTTTACGGTCAAAATATGATTGTAGCCGTTTTTTTGTTCCGCAAATAAATTATGTACAAGCAGCTGGGTAGCGTGTATATTACAGTCAAGCACACTCGACTGTAGCTTTCTTACTTGTTTAAAATCTTAAAAAGTCCATTGTCTTATACAGTTAACACTTGACTGTAGCCGTTCTTACTTGTTTACAATGGGCTTTATGATAAAGTTTTGGTATTCTATTTCTCCTAAGTTTGAAATTTTTACAATATATCAAAATGTTGTTCTATTGTGTAGAATTAAGACATCGGAAAACTTCATTATTTCTTCCATTGACAGGGGGGGCATGTTATTTTTAGACCATGGATTTTAAAAAATACATGGTGTATTGTGTTTGTCGAAATGTGCGTAACAGGCAGAAGGAGGCGTCTGCGACCCCATAAAGTATATATATTCTTGCTCAGGATCACTAGCCCAGTTCATTAAGCCATGCCTGTCTGTCCGTCTGTATGAACGCCTATATCTCAGAAACGAAAAAAGCTAGAGCCACAAAATTTGGTGACAACACTTATGTGAATCATACTCTGTAATATTTTTATTAGAATTTGGACCACCCCTACTTCCGCCCCCGCAAATCGAAAAACCGTATTGCAAGCGCCTATATCTCAGAAACTAAAAAAGCTAGAGCCGCCAAATTTGGTGACAACACTTATGTGAATCATACGCTTATTAGAATTTGGGACACGCCTACTTCTACCCCCGCAAATCGATAAACCGTATAGCAAGCGCAATAATAAAGCTAGAGTATTCAGTTTTGGTGTGAATGATGACTATCACCACCTAAACGATTGCTGAAAATTTGGTTCCGATCGGATTATGAGCATAAAAGTTATTCAACGTTTCATATAGATTTGCATTGCGCCCACTGAAAGCAAGCAAGCAGTGTTTTTTCCAAGCAGTGTTTTTCCAACTGCTTGGACTGCTTGGCATCTAACTGAAAATAAAATGTGTTGTTTATTATATTTCTTTGAAAAACACGTTTACCAATAACAGTTTTATAAATCTGATTTTTTTCATAACCTTGAAAAATCCGTGGTCTTATACAGTCAACACTTGACTGTAGCCGTTCTTACTTATTTTTTTACATTTTGTTTTGCTGACAGTGCAACTGTACCGTTTGTTTTCTCAGTGAGAGCGTGAGCACGTGCAGCTGACGGCGAGATAGAGCGGGCTGCCGATATTACATCAGTTGTTGTTGTTGCAGGTAGCGGGGCTTGTTTCGGAGCTAGAAGAGCGGGAGAGCAAGAGCGCGCTCTTTCTTGATTTGTTGGTAAAAGAAGGTTCGTTGGGCTGTGGGTTATTGACCGCTCGAGGACTGCGTTTGCAGTTGTTGGGGAGATGTACGAAAAGTACGCGTTGTTATGTTGAATTGAGGGCCGGCGTTCGTCTTGCTCACGCTGATGCTGAGCGCAAGTGTCGTTCTGACTCATAGTTTTATTATTTAATAAAATCACAATATATATTTGGGCGATCTTACATCGCATAGAGCGTCTTTTTCGCTTTCAGATTATTTATTTATTTTATATTATTAGTCGTTCACTTCACTCAAAACAACCGATTTTGTGCGGAGCTCGATAAAAAACACGTCTTCACACGTCGACAATCGTAACAATAATAATTTAATTAAACAAATTTAAAAATAAGAAGTAAGAACGGCTACAGTCAAGTGTTGACTGTATAAGACCATGGATTTTTCAAGGTTATGAAAAAAATCAGATTTAGAAAACTGTTTTTGTTAAACGTGTTTTTCAAAGAAAAATAATAAACAACACATATTATTTTCAGTTAGACGCCAAGCAGTCCAAGCAGTTGGAAAAAAACATTGCTTGGAAAAACACTGCTTGCTTGCTTGCAGTGGGCGCAGTGCAAATCTATATGAAACGTTGAATAACTTTTATGTTCATAATCCGATCGGAACCAAATTTTCAGCAATCGTTTAGGTGATGATAGTCATCATTCACACCAAAACTGAATACTCTAGCTTTATTATTGCGCTTGCTATACGGTTTATCGATTTGCGGGGGCGGAAGTAGGCGTGTCCCAAATTTTAATAAAAATTTTACAGCGTATGATTTACATAAGTGTTGTCACCAAATTTGGTGGCTCTAGCTTTTTTAATTTCTGAGACATAGGCGTTCATACAGACGGACAGACAGACATAGCTTAATGGACTCCTGAGCAAGAATATATATACTTTATGGGGTCACAGATGCCTCCTTCTGCCTGTTACGCACATTTCGACAAACACAATAGACCATGTATTTTTTTAAAAACCACGGTCTAAAAGTTGGGTTGACCTTGCAGACTGGAATGGACCGCTACATTAGAATAAAACGAAAACTTAGCCCGAAAAATGCGGATCCAGAAAACAAGCCGAAATATACACACGACAATTTCACCCTGATCAACAACTTAGCCCCGTCAAATACCAACAAATTCGCTTTGCTAGAAAATACCTCCGAGGACACGGACTGGGATCCGTTGATATCGAACCGAATTTACATCCGCGAGAAGAGCACAAGCGGTCTGGTAAATACGTTGATTGGCCTTATTGGAAAAGATAGCTTTTATATAATTGCCCTCGTAATAGGTAGTTAGGGCATTGAGTCTGATGATACGCCCAAAGAGATAGCTGAGGCGCCAAAGGAAAAGGGATTTGGCGCCAAAAGCGTGTTTAACATCAAAAACCGAAACAGGCAGCCACAACTACTCTTTAGGATTATGCTTGAAACAGAAAACAAGCACCTTAAAAAAACGAGTTCACCCAATTTATAAACTCCAGCTCCAGTAGAAGAGCCGCATAAACGTGACGCTCCCATACAATGTACAAACTGCCAAGAATACGGTCACACGAGGTCGCATTGCACACTTCGCCCGGTGTGCGTAGTCTGTGGAGATCTCCACGACTCCACACAATGCCAATCTAATTAAGAAAATGCAAGCGAGAAAAAGTGCAATAACTGTGAGGGTAATCACACAGCAAGCTGCCCAATCTACAAAGAGCTAAAAAGCCTATTTTACAAAAGAATGAACACGACGCGGGCACACCAAGGAACAGGTACGCTGACACCATCAGTAACAAATCCAGAAGTATTCTTTTCAAAAGCAACAAGCTACGCTCCTTGGCTTATACCCACTACAAACAAGAGAACATTTGCAAACGTTTTAAAATCAGGTATGCCGCCTCCAACCCAAAATACCCAAACCCGACATAAAGTGCAAGAGAATTAGACACAAAACAAAAATATACGCCAACAGAACAGCAAGAAACTAAAACTGAAGCTTTGATGCAAGCCTTACAACAGAGAATAATGAAGTTTATGACTTTTATGCGAAGCACCATTCAAGAAATGATGCGTAACCAAAAACATTTAATGGAAATGCTTGTAGCCCAACAATCAAATAATTAATGGCTACCTTACGCATAGCTACGTGCAACGCCAATGGCGTTTCACAGCGCAAACGTGAGCTAGCTCAATTCCTACATATCGACGTAATGCTTCTTTCTGAAACTCATCTCACAAGCAAATACAATTTTCAAATGAGAGACTACAATTTCGAGTGGTACAAATTATCCTGACCGTAAAACAAAGGGTGGGACCGCCATGCTCATAGGGAACCATATGGAGCACCACTTTAACAAAGAGTTTGCTGAAAATCATATTCAGCCCACATTTATCAACATACAGCTGGAGGACAACACTCACCTCACACTAGCGGCCGTATACTGCCCCCCTCGTTTCACAGTATTAGAAGATCAATTCCTGGATTTCTTCCAACCACTAGGGCCTCACTTCATTGCAGCAGGCGACTACAATACTAAACTTACTCACTGGGTTTCGCGACTTTTGAATCCAAAGGGAATCCAGCTTTACAAGATTATAATAAAAGCCACTAATAAATTTGACCATGTTTCTCCTGGGAGTCCTACATACTGGCCATCAGACCTCAACAAGCTGCCTGACCTGATCGACTTCGCAGTTATGAAAAATATTTCCCGCAGTTTGGTTAAAGCTGAATGTCTGCCAGATCTGTCATCTGATCACTCGCCTGTACTAATCCACCTCCGCCGGTACACAGGAAACGTGAAATCACCATGCAGATTAACTTCACACAAAAAAAACGGGCTCAGGTATAAGTTCACACATTGAGCTAAGCCCGAAACTCAACACTGAATCTAATATAGAGAGCTGCACAGGTACATTTCAATCCAGCTGCAGCAGCTCTTAAGCTGCACAGGTACATTTCAATCCATAATAATTAAAAAATTAAGTTACTTTAGGGATAACAGCGTAATTTTTTTGGAGAGTTCATATCGATAAAAAAGATTGCGACCTCGATGTTGGATTAAGATATAATTTTGCAGCAGCTCTTACTGCAACACCCAAAATCACAAACATTACAATAAATCCGAATAAGACCAACTTACAAATCGAGCAACTCGTCCACATAAAACGCCGATATATAGATCAACTTACACCAACAGGCATAAAACATAAGTCACTGTGGAGAACCCACTCAACTCTTTGCCCACCGACTCTGTAGTGATGCAGACAGAGCCACCACATTTGCCACTCACTTACAAAATCTATTCACGCCAAACCAGGCTACTAGCACTTTCGCGCTACCAACCTCACCCATAAACTGCCACCAGCAACAAACCCCAATTGTGTTTCGTCCAAAAGAAATACCTAAAATAATCAAAGACAATTTCAGCCCGAAAAAATCCCCCGGCTGCGACCTTATAACTCCGGAAATGATCATCGAGCTGCCACATTCAGCAGTTCGCTACATAACCCAGCTCTTTAATGCCATCATCTAACTTGGTTACTTTCCACAACGATGGAAGAGATCGATTATCATAATGATTTCAAAGCCTGGATAGGACCACACAGTGTCTTCATCTTACAGACCATTAAGTCTACTCTCATGTATTTCGAAACTATTCGAAAAATGCCTGCTGATCCGACTTAACCAACACCTGAGAACTCACAACATAATCCCAGCCCATTAATTTGGATTTCGCGAAAGCCACGAAACCATCGAACAGGTGAATCGTATAACAACGGAAATAAGAACTGCATTTGAAAATCGAGAATACTGTACAGCAGTATTCTTAGACGTATCCCAAGCATTCGACAGAGTCTGGCTTGACGGCCTAATGTTTAAAGTTAAAGCAGCCCACACAAACTTTTAAAGTCTTACCTCTATGGCAGAAAGTTTGCAGTGCGGTGCAACACTGCCACTTCCACTGATCATAAAATTGAGGCTGGAGTCCCCCAAGACAGCATTCTTGGACCTACCTTGTACCTCATCTATACAGCCGCCATTTCTATAAATAGTTGTCTTACGGTATCCACGTTTGTCGACGATACAGCTATCCTTAGCAGTTCAAGGTCACCAATCCAAGCTTAACACAGCTGGCATTGCACCTCATCGACATTGAGAAGTGGCTCTCGGCCTGGCGAATAAAAGTAAAAGAGCAAAAATGAAAGGACGTAACATTTACGCTAAACAGACAAGATTTCCCAATGCCAGCAACAGCAATATTGACATAATACAGCGAGCACAATTAAAGATTCTGAGAACCATCCCTGGGGCACCGTGGTACGTTCGAAATGAAAACATCCAAAGAGACCTAAATATCCCACCTGTAACCAATGCAATTTAGGAACTTTTGGAAAAATACCATAGCAAGCGAAGAAACTTTTAGGGCCGTCTGATCATAGATCAGTTGGAAGAATAATAAAACTGTTCTGAAAAGATCTATTATAGTTAAGATTTTTAAACTTATTGTTAGTTCTTATACAAGAAGATTCAATAAATAAAAGCAAGGTATAAACAAGTAAAGAAAGCTACAGTCGAGCGCGCCCGACAGTAAGATACCATTCGCCCAGTTTCGAAACAAATTATCACATATTTAATTCCATCAAAAAACACTGCACAAGTTTATCCTCCACCTGTTTTTTTCACATATTTAATTCCATCAAAAAACTCTGCACAAGTTTATCCTCCACCTATTGTTTAAATTAGATTTATCTCTGAAAAGCGCCATCTACATGTGAAAACGGCATAGCTTTACACACGCTACGGCTGAAACGAAGCATCGTGACGATGACGTCACAACGCGCAACACAGGCGCAATCAGTGGAAGTGCGGAAAACGGAAACATGGATAACTTCTGTTTTTATGGTCCGATCGGATTGTAATTTGGGGAATGGATTTATATTGCAATTATTTATGTTCATACCCAAGCAGAAAGCTGTATTTTCAATACTTCTACTGATAATCGAAAATTATCGATTTACGTGGGCGGTGGGCGTGGCATCAAAAATTGAAAATAAACTCGATCTACCTATTGTATATAGAAACCTTCATGTGAAATATAGTGTTTCTAGCTTTTGTAATAGCTGGAATCTAGACGTTCAAACGGACAGACGGACAGACAGACATGGCTTAATCGACTCAGCTAGTGATCCTGAGTCAGAATGTATATACTTTGTGGGGTCTGCCATGCTTCCTTCTGCCTGTTACATACATTTGCACAAACTTAGTATACCGTTTTTGACCATTTTCAATGGTAGAATGGTATAAAAACTAATTACTTTTATTTTCAATTTTTGATGATATGCCCACCGCCCACGCATATCTTTTATTTACGATATTAGAAGAAGTATTGAAGTTACAGCTTTCTGCTTTGCTATGAACATAAATAATTGCAATATAAATCTATTCTCCAAATTACAATCCAATCGAAAGATAAATACAGAAGTTGTCCACGTTTCCGTTTTCCGTTCTTCCACTGCTTGCGCCTGTGCTGCGCGTCGTGACGTCATCGTCATTTAACTAACTTTAACGTAACTACATTTAATTGTTCAAACTGAATGGCATATCTAATGTTAATAATTTCTTCTTTTAGAAGTCTAATCTGATTGTGCAAACTAATTGCAAAATTTTAAATTTTGATTAGGCTTTAAGGTACTGATTTTTTCACATATTTAATTCCATCAAAAAACTCTGCACACGTTTATCCTCCACCTATTGTTTAAATTAGATTTATCTCTGAATAGCGCCATCTACATGTGAAAACGGCATAGCTTTACACACGCTACGGCTGAAACGAAGCATCGTGACGATGACGTCACAACGCGCAACACAGGCGCAAGCAGTGGAAGTACGGAAAACGGAAACATGGATAACTTCTGTTTCTATGGTCCGATCGGATTGTAATTTGGGGAAAAGATTTACATTGCAATTATTTTTTTTCGTACCCAAGCAGAAAGCTGTAACTTCAATACTTCTCCTGATAATCGAAAATTATCGATTTGCGTGGGCGGTGGGCGTGACATCAAAAATTGAAAATAAACTCTATCTATGGTATACAGGAACCGTCATGTGAAATATGGTGTTTCTAGCTTTTGTAATAGCTGGAATCTAGACGTTCAAACGGATAGACGGACAGACAGACATGGCTTAATCGACTCAGCTAGTGATCCTGAGTCAGAATGTATATACTTTGTGGGGTCTGCCACGCTTCCTTCTGCCTGTTACATACATTTGCACAAACTTAGTATACCATTTTTGACCATTTTCAATGGTAGAATGGTATAAAAACTAATTACTTTTATTTTCAATTTTTGATGACATGCCCACCGCCCACGCATATCTTTTATTTACGATATTAGGAGAAGTATTGATGTTACAGCTTTCTGCATTGCTATGAACATAAATAATTGCAATATAAATATATTCACCAAATTGCAATCCAATCGAAAGATAAACACAGAAGTTGTCCATGTTTCCGTTTTCCGTTCTTCCACTGCTTGCGCCTGTGCTGCGCGTTGTGACGTCAAAATTTAAAATTTTAAAATTTATGCATAAAATTAATTTTCTTAGCTTTCATCAAAACTGCTTTTGTTAAGTCGTTTTTCTTTATACATACATTTTTTATCTGTTTCTCTGTAACTCTTACGTCAACTGCTATTAGTTGACTTTAAATTAAATTAAATAAATTAAATAAAAATAAATAAGAAAAAAAAAATAAAATTAAAAAAAAATTTAAGGTTGTTAGTCTCTTTCCCCTTAATGTCTTGTATTTATGATAATGCCTAAGTTCAAAAAATTTTATTGGTTTTTTTGTTTCAATTGTACTTAAGAAAACCTTAAAGAAACAGGTGCCGTGCCAGAGTTCGATCTTTCGCCGACGGAATCACCGTAAGTAAAATCTTTCCACTTTTATTATATTTAAAATGTAGTGAAAAACAACATAAAATTTAAAAACGAAATTGTTTTAAATAGAAATGTTTAGGTTAACCAAAATAGTTTACAAGTCAACCTTTAGAGAAGTAAATTAAATTTATAATGTTTTAGAAATTTTAATTCTTTGAACTTAATGCTAAAGCTCCCGCAGTTGTAGGGAAACAGGGGTCACCTAAACTAAAAGTTCAATGGAGGTGATCATGGTTGGGTGGGCAAACGCGAACTTCCTTAACACCTAAGTTCGCCAGCATACCATTCTAGGCTTCTATCGTCTATCCTATCTTTCTGTTTTGATCATGCTTATATGTTTTCTCGTCCGGTTTTGTAATTTCTAGTTGCTTTTGTCGCAGCACGCTCTTTTGATTTTTATACCCGCTACTCATAGAGTAGAAGGGTATTATAACTTTGATCAAACCGAAAATGTATGTAACAGGCAGGAGGAGACATCTCCGACCTCATAAAGTATATATATTCTGGTTCAGCATCAACAGCCGAATCGATATAGCCATGTCTGTCTCTCCGTATGTCCGTTCGTGTGAAACTCTATAACTCAACTATTATAAGAGCTAGAACTGCCAAATTTGGTGACAAAATGTAATATTATTGCACGCTGATGAAGTTTATTTTGGATTTTTGGCCACGCCCCCTTCCTCCCACGTAAATCGATAAAAATTGAATACAAGCGCAATTTTGACGCCATATTGTTCATTTTCGGTTTATATGGTACCTATAGCTAGCCAGATGATCTGTGAAAATTTGGTAACAATCGGAAAATAAACACATAAGTTATTCAGCTTAACGTTTTCCATAGAATCGTGTGTGCATGTACGGTGGTGAAATGGGTTAAGTTGTGTACTACAAAACGAACAGCACTATTAGGCATTTACGGGTTTAAGTCCCGCCCGCATCAAAAATTAAATGTGTGAATAATCATTTTTTTTTTACCCGCTACTCATAGAGTAGAAGGGTATTATAACTTTGATCAACCCGAAAATGTATGTTTCAGGCAGAAGGAGACATCTTCGACCGTATAAAGTATACATATTCTGACTCAGGATTAACAGCCGAGTCCATATAGCCATATTCGTCTCTCCGTCTGTCCGTCCGTATGAAAATCAATATCTCAACTATTATAAGAGCTAGAACTATTAAATTTGGTTTGGTTTGGTTTTATTTACGATATTAGGAGAAGTATTGAAGTTACAGCTTTGCTATGAACATAAATAATTGCAATATAAATCTATTCTCCAAATTACAATCCAATCGAAAGATAAACACAGAAGTTGTCCACGTTTCCGTTTTCCGTTCTTCCACTGCTGGCGCCTGTTCTTCGCGTCGTGACATCATCGTCAAGATGCTTCGTTTCAGCTGTAGCCTGTGTAAACCTGATTGGTATGACGGTTTCGCATGTAGATGGCGCAATTTAAAGATAGATCTAATTTAAACAATAGGAGGCGGATAAACCTGTGCAGAGTTTTTGGATGGAATTAAATGTGTGATAATATGTTTCAACACTGGGGGAATGGTATCTTACTGTCGGGCGCGCTCAACTGTAGCTTTCTATACTTGTTTTTTTTTAATTTTTTCGATTTCAATTAACTTATTTTCATTTAGTACCAGTGTGTTAACTACATTTAATTGTTCAAACTGAATGGCATATCTAATGTTAATTATTTTCATCTTTTAGAAGTCTAATCTGATTGTGCAAACTAATTGCAAAATTTTAAATTTTGATTAGGCTTTAAGGTACTGTTTTTTTCACATATTTAATTCCATCAAAAAACTCTGCACAAGTTTATCCTCCACCTATTGTTTAAATTAGATTTAGCTCTGAATAGCGCCATCTACATGTGAAAACGGCATAGCTTTACACACGCTACGGCTGAAACGAAGCATCGTGACGATGACGTCACAACGAGCAACACAGGCGCAAGCAGTGGAAGTACGGAAAACGGAAACATGGATAACTTCTGTTTTTATGGTCCGATCAGACTGTAATTTGGGGAAAAGATTTACATTGCAATTATTTTTTTTTCGTACCCAAGCAGAAAGCTGTAACTTCAATACTTCTCCTGATAATCGAAAATTATCGATTTGCGTGGGGGGTGGGCGTGGCATCAAAAATTGAAAATAAACTCTACCTATGGTATACAGGAACCTTCATGTGAAATATGGTGTTTCTAGCTTTTGTAATAGCTGGAATCTAGACGTTCAAACGGATAGACAGACATGGCTTAATCGACTCAGCTAGTGATCCTGAGTCAGAATGTATATACTTTGTGGGGTCTGCCACGCTTCCTTCTGCCTGTTACATACATTTGCACAAACTTAGTATACCATTTTTGACCATTTTCAATGGTAGAATGGTATAAAAACTAATGACTTTTATTTTCAATTTTTGATGACACGCCCACCGCCCACGCATATCTTTTATTTACGATATTAGGAGAAGTATTGAAGTTACAGCTTTCTGCATTGCTATGAACATAAATAATTGCAATATAAATATATTCTCGAAATTGCAATCCAATCGAAAGATAAACACAGAAGTTGTCCATGTTTCCGTTTTCCGTTCTTCCACTGCTTGCGCCTGTGCTGCGCGTCGTGACGTCAAAAATTAAAATTTTAAAATTTATGCATAAAATTAATTTTCTTAGCTTTAATCAAAACTGCTTTTGTTAAGTCGCTTTTCTTTATACATACATTTTTTATCTGTTTCTCTGTAACTCTTACGTCGACTGCTATTAGTTGACTTTAAATTAAATTAAATTAATTAAATAAAAATAAATAAGAAAAAAAAATAAAATTAAAAAAAAATTTAAGGTTGTTAGTCTCTTTCCCCTTAATGTCTTGTATTTATGATAATGCCTAAGTTCAAAAAATTGTATTGGTTGTTTTGTTTCAATTGTACTTAAGAAAACCTTAAAGCAACAGGTGCCGTGCCAGAGTTCGATCTTTCGCCGACGGAATCACCGTAAGTAAAATCTATCCATTTTTATTATATTAAAAATGTAGTGAAATACAACATAAAAATTAAAAACGAAATTGTTTTAAATAGAAATGTTTAGGTTAACCAAAATAGTTTACAAGTCAACCTTTAGAGAAGTAAATTAAATTTATAATGTTTTAAAAATTTTAATTCTTTGAACTTAATGCTAAAGCTCCCGCTGTTGTAGGGAAAAAGGGGTCACCTAAACTAAAACTTCAATGGAGGTGATCATGGTTGGGTGGGCAAACGCCAACTACTTTAACACCTAAGTTCGCCAGCATACCATTTTAGGCTTCTATCGTCTATCCTATCTTTCTGTTTTGATCATGCTTATATGTTTTCTCGTCCGGTTTTGTAATTTCTAATTGCTTTTGTCGCAGCACGCTCTTTTGATTTTTATAACCGCTACTCATAGAGTAGTAGGGTATTATAACTTTGTTCAAACCGAAAATGTATGGAACAGGCAGAAGGAGACACCTCCGACCCCGTAAAGTATATAGCGGGTATATTACAGTCGAGCACACTCGACTGTAGCTTTCTTACTTGTTGTTATTATTCCTAGTAGTCCTATGTTGTGTGAACAAGACCTTCACGTGCATAGCGTCACTCAACATTACAGCCGATTTCCATTTTGGTTGCACGCTACACTTGATTAGGTTCCAAGCTTTTCCCAAAATATAGGAATGAAACAGTTAAGGAAAACAAGCACACTACAATAAAAATAGAATCGGGAAAAACAGTACCTTAAAGCCAAATCAAAATTTAAAATTTTGCAATTAGTTTGCACAATCAGATTAGACTTCTAAAAGAAGAAATTATTAACATTAGATCGAGTTTATTTTCAATTTTTGATGCCACGCCCACCGCCCACGCAAATCGATAATTTTCGATTATCAGGAGAAGTATTGATGTTACAGCTTTCTGCTTTGCTATGAACATAAATAATTGCAATGTAAATATATTCTCCAAATTGCAATCCAATCGAAAGATAAACACAGAAGTTGTCCACGTTTCCGTTTTCCGTTCTTCCACTGCTTGCGCCTGTGCTGCGCGTCGTGACGTCATCGTCACGATGCTTCGTTTCAGCTGTAGCCTGTGTAAACCTGATTGGTATGACGGTTTCGCATGTAGATGGCGCAATTTAAAGATAGATCTAATTTAAACAATAGGAGGCGGATAAACCTGTGCAGAGTTTTTGGATGGAATTAAATGTGTGATAATATGTTTCGACACTGGGGGAATGGTATCTTACTGTCGGGCGCGCTCAACTGTAGCTTTCTATACTTGTTTTTTTTTTAATTTTTTCGATTTCAATTAAATTATTTTCATTTAGTACTAGTGTGTTAACTACATTTAGTCGTTCAAACTGAATGGCATTTTTAATGTTAATAATTTCTTCTTTTAGAAGTCTAATCTGACTGTGCAAACTAATTGCAAAATTTTAAATTTTGATTAGGCTGTAAGGTACTGTTTTTCCCGATTCTATTTTTATTGTAGTGTGCTTGTTTTCCTTAACTGTTTCTTTCTATATTTTGGGAAAAGCTTGGAACCTAATCAAGTGTAGCGTGCAACCAAAATGGGAATCGGCTGTAATGTTGAGTGACGCTATGCACGTTGAGGTCTTGTTCACACAACATAGGACTACTAGGAATAATAACGAAAATCAAAAGAACGTGCTGCGACAAAAGCAACTAGAAATTACAAAACCGGACAAGAAAACATATAAGCATGATCAAAACAGAAAGATAGGATAGACGATAGAAGCCTAGAATGGTATGCTGGCGAACTTAGGTGTTAAAGTAGTTGGCGTTTGCCCACCCAACCATGATCACCTCCATTGAACTTTTAGTTTAGGTGACCCCTTTTTCCCTACAACAGCGGGAGCTTTAGCATTAAGTTCAAAGAATTAAAATTTTTAAAACATTATAAATTTAATTTATTTCTCTAAAGGTTGACTTGTAAACTATTTTGGTTAACCTAAACATTTCTATTTAAAACAATTTCGTTTTTAAATTTTATGTTGTTTTTCACTATATTTTAAATATAATAAAAATGGAAAGATTTTACTTACGGTGATTCCGTCGGCGAAAGATCGAACTCTGGCACGGCACCTGTGTCTTTAAGGTTTTCTTAAGTACAATTGAAACAAAAAAACCAATAAAATTTTTTGAACTTAGGCATTATCAGAAATACAAGACATTAGGGGAAAGAGACTAACAACCTTAAATTTTTTTTTATTTTATTTTTTTTCTTATTTATTTTTATTTAATTTATTTAATTTAATTTAAAGTCAACTAATAGCAGTCGACGTAAGAGTTACAGAGAAACAGATAAAAAATGTATGTATAAAGAAAAGCGACTTAACAAAAGCAGTTTTGATTAAAGCTAAGAAACTTAATTTTATGCATAAATTTTAAAATTTTAATTTTTTAAGAAATTTTAAAACGGAAAATAAAATATTTTAATTATAAAATTTATTATATTATATTTTAATTTAATTTAATTCCGGGGAAAAAACAAAAATTCTAGCCGATCTAACATTTATTGCAATGGATTGGGGCAACCCAGAAAAACCCAATTAGATCAGGAAAGTTAATATTAGTTATTAGTATGAAGTGTTAATGAGTTAAGAATAGAAGTTTTTTTATTAGAAAGAGAGGACTCTAAGTTGAAAAGTCTAACAAGTTTATTATATTGATCGCAGAGAAGAGAAGGGTCATGCAATCTATAATTACTAGAACAAAAGTCTAATGACAACGGCTGAAAATTATGAGTAACTCTAGAAGGAACACTAAAGTTAAGTTGCCTGAGTAAGGAAGGGGAATCGACCTCAAATCTTATAAGTTTTATGATAAACAACACACTTAACATAATACGACGGTTAGCTAAAGAAGGAAGGCTAATTAAAAAAGCCGATTATGATATATATAACTATACTGGAACCCAGTTGAAACTACGTGAAGCAAAAAGAAGAAACTGCTTTTGAACAGACTCAATTCTGTCTTGATAAATTTGGTACTGCGGGGAGCACACGCAAGAACCATATTCAAGAATTGAACGTACAAGAGAAGTAAAAAGTAACTTGGTTGTAAAGGGATCATTAAATTCTTTGGCCCATCTTTTAATGAAACCAAGTAAACGACAACTTGTTAACAATGTGTGTAACGTGTCGATCAAATTTCAATTTCTGATCAAAGAGTAGGTATTCTCTTCATCATTTACTTCGTCATTTACTTCAGAAATTATTAAAAGTTAACTTAAATTAAAGGAGTAGTTCATGATTCAATTAATTGTAGCAGGTTATGACTACACCAGGCAAAAAACATGTCAAGATCCATTTGAAGAAAGTTTAAAGTTTTGTCATTATACGTGAGACAAAGTTTAACGTCATCAGCGTACATAAGGATAGATGATTGTGTTAGTACAGAAGGTAGGTCATTAATAAAAAGGTTAAAAAGTAGAGGGCCAAGATGACTACCCTGAGGAACCCCAGATGTAACAAATATAGGCTTAGATTGGCAAGTGTTAAAAAGGACTTAAAAGGACTCCTTAAACACTTTCTCTTTTCCCTTGATTTGGAAGGAATCATTTATAATTCCTCTTCCCAAGAAAGGCAGTAAGTCTGATGCAAGCAATTATAGAGGTATCTCTAAATTGTCGGCTATACCTAAACTCTTTGAGTATGTTTTGACTCCGTACTTGAAACATTATTGCAGATCTCTCATGTCTCCTAGTCAGCATGGATTCGTAAAACGTCGTTCAACTTCGACAAATTTGCTTGAGCTGACATCTTTTATAATTACCGGTTTTCGGAAAAATCTACAGACTGATGTCATTTATACTGAATTCAGTAAAGCTTTTGACTCAGTAAACCACTCCCTTCTCGCACACAAACGTAACCTTCTGGGCTTTACACCCAAATTCCTTTGGATCGTAAGTTATCTAACCGACCGAACTCAAAGAGTCTCATTCAAAAATGCTCTTTCTAAACCACTATATGTCACCTCTGGTGTTCCTCAAGGAAGCCATCTGGGTCCCCTTCTTTTCACTCTTTTTATTAATGATCTACCTTTGGTCATACGTAACTCGCGTACTCTTATGTATGCAGACGATGTTAAGCTATGCTATCAATTTAAAGATGTATCTTATCACTCTTTTCTTCAAGACCACCTTGACCGTTTTCATAGTTGGTGCAGTGCAAACCAATTAAACTTGAACATGGGGAAATGCAAACTAATGACTTTCTCTCGGGCCAGTCCCAAGAACGCCTCATACACTCTCTGTGGTTGCCCCCTGGATAGAATTACCTTGGCTGATGATCTGGGCGTTCGTTTGGATCGCAAACATAAATTTAGTGAACACATTATTTCTATGGTCAATAAGGCCATGGGTGTTCTGGGCTTTATAAAGCGGTGGTCTAAGGAATTCAACGACCCTTATGACACAAAAACTCTTTATATCTCTCTTGTGCGTCCTATTCTTGAGTATGGTTCATGTGTTTGGTGTCCTCAGTATTCATTTTACAAGGACCGCATTGAATCTGTGCAAAAGAATTTTTTAATTTTTGCCCTACGAGGCCTTAATTGGGATGCAAACTTAAGATTACCTTCTTACTCTAGTAGACTTCTCTTATTAAATCTTCCATCTTTAGCAAATCTTAGAACCATGCTTGGTGTACTGTTTATAAATAACCTTATTCAAGGTGATATTGATAGTGAAGACTTGGTTAGCCAGTTATACTTCTCTCTCCCCTTTAGAAACTCTCGTAACTTCCTACCTCTAACACTTTCTCACTGTAGGTCGAACTATGCCTTGCATGAACCCTTTAGGGCATTATGTTCGAACTATAACAACTTATATTTTATCATAGCTAATTCAAATTCTGTAGACTTAAAATCTTTAATTCTTTCTCATCTGTGTAGAATTTAGTCCTCACTAGTGTATTTTTCTCTTTTCCTCGTTTATCTTTTTCTATCCATGAATCTATATATCTTTACTTACTATCTAATGTTGATTTTCTTTTACGCTTCCTCCGGTCGATGTAGCGTACTAACAACTAACACCTAACACTAACAACTAACACCTAACAATCTTCTCTGATCTGATTGGGTTTTTCTGGGTTTTCCCCAATCCTTTTGCAACAAATGTTGGATCATTTTAAATAAATAAAATTTTTAATTATTCTTTTGTTCACCCAGACTAGTCGTTAAATTTTTGTTTTAAATTGAAATTATTTACTTCACTTTTAATTTTAATTTTTTTTAATCTTAAAGATAATTTTAACTTAATTATATGAAAAAAATTATTTTTTTTATTTAATTTTAAAAGATTAGATGGGAATTTATTAATTTTACGTTTCAAATTAACAAAGTTATAAAACTGCTTAGGATCCTGTGCAAACTGTAGGCGACAACGATTCAAGTAATCATTGTAGCAGCGTGTATTTAGTGAAAAAAAGTTAGCTCCACCAACGATATAACGAGAATTGTCAGAAGGACTTCCAGTAGATTTAAACTTTTTAAAATATCTGGATTTCAAATTTTTTAAAACCATCAATTCACGAGAAATCAAAGGTGGCCTATCGCACTTAACTGGGTAAGCATTGGGAACACATTGATCAAAAAATGAATTGAGAGATTTATAGAAATATGAGATACAAATATCCAAATCTGAACACAAATAAAAAGGAGACCTATCATGATTTAAAATCAAATTGTTAAGCTCAATGAAATTAGTCTTGCGGAAGCAGCGAGATTTTAATTTGGAAAGAGAGTTTGCAGTTTGCACAAGAGTAGGCAATTTTAATGACAAATGTAATGTAGGATGGTAAGGATCTTCAGGGAAAAACTAAACCGAGAAATCTGATTGAGAGGTCCATGAAACTTCTGGTAGATTAAAATCACCAAAAACTAAAAGAAAATCTGTATCAGATAGCTTGGATGCAACAGACTGGATAGAGGAAAGATGTTCCAGGTAGATGGAAACATCTAAAGAAGGGGGAATATAAGAGCAAGTAATGTATATTGAAATTTGACATACTGACACTTTAACACAGATAAATTCTGGGCAAACAATTAACAGTTGTTCAACAGATAAATCAGACCTAGCAGCTATAAGCATGCCTCCACCAGTTCGACCTAAACGGTCGCATCTGAAGGAAGTGTACTTATCTGTAAAGATTGAGCTACTGAGTACATCTAGTGTCAACCAAGTTTCAGTAAATATTAAAATATGGTAGTTAAAAGAGACACAATCAATAAACAATTTAGAGAGTCTAACATTTTGATAAGCAATAAAAAAGTAGATGGATTTAGTTTTTTAATGTTCCACTCGAAGACGGGACACTGGAATCTACTGGCAAGTTAAATTTAAATTTCATAGTTAAATTTAAATTTCTCAACAATAAGATTCGTTATTGAGATCTTGGATTGAATGAATGCTTGCACATCTTCAATTAAAGTATCGGCGGCCAAGCGAGAAAAAAAATTAATTTCTTTGGCTTAACGGCGACAAGGGACTTAGTTACGTTTGGAGGCATAACTACAGAAGAGCTGCAACCAGTGTTATTTACTATACTCCTAGACACTGACGAAGTAGGAGAAGTGAGGACCACAATAGGTGGATCAATCAAACTAACCGTGGAGGCTTTGGAGATTTCTTAGTGTTAATATTGATTAAATCTGGGAAATCTGGGAACCCCTTTGTGACCTTTTTCTCCAATAATTCAGCCCATTTGGGCGCGCGGGATAACTTTGGTATAGTTAGCTTTATCAAATTTAACAAAAATTTTAACAATTACAGGGAGATCGGGAAATGAGGTACCTTGGTTGCCTTCTATTGAGCCTTCTTCGTGTGCGAGATCTGTTTAGAGCGCTGGCCAACCGATTTTTGTGACGCTCCAGAATTGGTGATTATCTATTGATAAATAAGCAACTGCGAGGACTAGGTGAAGGCTTTGAAGTTTGGCTCCAAACCGGTCTTGTCTGCCCCATGTTTGTTGCAAAAAAAGGACAAAAGTGTCTAGAGCCTTTTCTCTGTAAATTTTCTTCATTAATAGTTCTGCTTCTCTTCCTAATCCTATAAAACCGATCTTGTTAAGGATTAGGGATAGGTGCTTATAAACTGTTTGATAGACTTCTTCCACCGATTGGTTAGCATCCTGTATAAGCATTGTCATTTAGTATTCTAATGTGATAATGTCGCGTAATGAAGTGTCAGAATTTTCGAGATCGGTAGCCAGTTCAATGGGGTATTGTAGGATTCTAGTGCAATGTCATCGTATCCTACAATTTTGTTACATATGGTATGTAAGATACCATAGTATTTTGGGGTACCCTGGGAAGCACTGTACACTTATAAGATATGGTCTACTCCCTTCTTCCATAGCTGAACTCAGAATGATCCCCTGCAAATTCTCGGTTAGTTTTTACTGTATCCGGCACACTATCTAAGTCGCCTAAGTTCCCTGCATGCTCTGGGACAATCACTTAGTCTGTTACATTCGAGAAGCTCCGTCTATATTTTCGGTCATATTTCTATTAAGTTCTTGTTTCTTCTGTCGTCTTATTCGTTGTGTACAAGCTTCAGCACTAAGTACTGAGGTCCTGATCAAGTTATGTTTTTATGTTTACCATGGATTTTAAAAAAATACATGGTCTATTGTGTTTGTCGAAATGTGCATAACAGACAGAAGGAGGCATCTGCGACCCCATAAAGTATAAATATTCTTACTCAGAATCACTAGCCGAGTCGATTAAGCCAAGTCTGGCTGTCCGTCTGTCCGTCTGTATGAACGCCTATATCTCAGAAACTAAAAAAGCTAGAGCCACCAAATTGGTGACATCACTTATGTGAATCATACGCTGTAAAATTTTTATTAAAATTTCCGCCACGCCTACTTCCGCCCCTTCAAATCGATAAACCGTATAGCAAGCGCAATAATAAAGCTAGAGTATTTAGTTTTGGTGTAAATGATAACTATCACCACCTAATCAATCGCTGAAAATTTGAACATTTTCTTTCGATCGGATAATGAACATAAAAGTTATTCAACTTTTTATATAGATTTGCACTGTGCCCACTGCAGGCAAGCAAGCAGTGTTTTTTCCATGCAGTGTTTTTTTTTCCAACTGCTTGGACTGCTTGGCGACTAACTGAAAATTATATGTGTTGTTTATTATTTTTCTTTGAAAATCACGATTAATAACAGTTTTCTCAATCTGATTTTTTTTTCATATTCTTTTAAAATCCATGGTCTTATACAGTCAACACTTGACTGTAGCCGTTCTTACTTGTTTTTTATACAATTCGACCATTGAAAATGGTCAAAAATGGTATACTAAGTTTGTGCAAAAGTATGTAACAGGCAGAAGGAGACATGACAGACCCCATAAAGTATATATATTCTGGCTCAGGATCAACAGCTGAGCCGATTGAGCCTTGTCTGTCTGTCCGTCTGTCTGAATGAACGTCGAGATCTCAGCTATTACAACAGCTAGGGACACCATATTTAACATGATGGTTCCTGTACATCATACGCAGATCAAGTTTATTTCAAATTTGGAGTACAACACCCACCGCTCCCGGCAGCGCTGCTTGCAGCATTGTGCCGAATAGTGTATACGTGTACGGTGGTTAAATGGGTTAAGTTGTACTGCAAAAACTTTTTTTTTATTTTTGATTTTGACATTGCATAAATATTGTAAGTCCATGGCGTTTTATAAATAAATATCCGCAAATAATTTTGATGTACGAGCAGCTGGATAGCGGGTATTTTACAGTCGAGCACACTCTAAAGTAGCTTTCTTACTTACTCTATTCGTGTTTTTAGTTTGTTATTAGTTTTCTTGACATTGGTTTTCTGCAATCTTAGAGTACAATGGGTAACTTGGATGAGGTGGCTCTTCTCTCCGAAGATCCGGATTTCATATTTTTTGTCCCATGACTACTAGGGATCCTGCGATCCGTACAGGGTTGAGGGGTGGTCTGTGGCCCTGCCTTCAGTCCTAATTACTTTTCTATATATTCGTAAGTTATCGATTTGCGTGAGCGGTGGGCGTGACACCTCAAATTTGAAATAAATTTCATCTGCGAATGATTTATAGGAACCATCATGCCAAATTTGGTATCTGTAACTGTAATACTTTCCTTAATATTCGTTAATTATCGATTTGCGTCGGCGGTGATCGTAGCACTCCATACTTGAAATAAACCTTATCTGCGTATGGTACACAGGAACCACCATGTCAAATTTGGTGTCTCTAGCTTTTGTAACAGCTGAGATCTAGATTTTCACACGGACAGACAGACGGACAGACAGACAGACGTTCATACAGACAGACGGACAGACAGACGGACATGGCTCAATTGACTCGGCTGTTGATCCTGAGCGAGAATGTGTGTACTTTATGGGGTCTGCCTTATCTCCTTCTGCCTATTACTTACTTCTGCACAAACTTAGTATACCATTTTTGACCATTTTTAATGGTCGAATGACTTTATTTGCCCAAATCCAATTTACAAATGATTACCCTAAGCTGTCTCTAACAACCTGTGAGTCTTTGGCTGTGAGCTGCGCTGCCTTTGCTTCCCATAGGCCACGACATCGGCTGATGTTCTGTTGGTCGAATTGGTGTAGTCTTTTTGGAATAACTTGGATTGGTGGGAACGGCAGCAGGTGCCAATCAGATTCCTAGAATTCTGATTTTCAGCTCGGCGCGTGCAGGTAATTATGCAGACGCTGAGTTCGCGTACTGGAGTTCATTATACCCACTTCTAATAGAGTAGAAGAGTATTATAACTTTGCTCAAACATCTCCGACACCATAAAGTATATATATTCTGGCTCAGGATCAACAGACGAGTCGATATAGCCATGCCCGTCTGTCCGTCCGTTTGAAAATCTAGATCTCAGCTATTATACGATCTATAACTACTAAATTTGGTGACAAAGTGAGTTATTATTTCACGCTGATCAAGTTTATTTTGGATTTTGGCCACGCCCCCTTTCGCCCCCGTAAATCGGAAAGAATTGATTACAAGCGCAATTTTGAAACCATATTGTTCATTTCGGTTTCATTCGGTTTATATGATAACTGTAGCTAGCCAGATGATCTCTGAAAATTTGCTAACAATCGGATAATAAACACAGAAGTTATGCAGCTTTACGTTTTCCATAGCTGTAAGCAGCACTGCTGGCAGCATGGTCTATTGTGTTTGTCAAAATGTGCGTAACTGGCAAAAGGAGGCATCTGTGGCCCCATAAAGTATATATTTTCTTGCTCAGGTCCACTAGTCGAGATTAAGGCATATCTGTCTGCCAGTCTGTCCGTCTGTATGAACGCCTATATCTCAGAAACTAAAAAAGCTAGAGCCACCAAATTTGGTGACAACACTTATGTGAATCATACGCTGTAAAATTTTTAATAAAATTTGGGCCACGCCTACTTCCGCCCCCGCAAATCGAAAAACCGTATTGCAAGCGCCTATACCTTAGAAACTAATAAAGCTTGAGCCACCAAATTGGTGGCAACACTTATGTGAATCATACGCTGTAAAATTCCTATTAAAACTTGGGCCACGCCCCCGCAAAACGATAAACCGCCTATATCTCAGAAACTAAAAAACCTAGAGCCAGCAAATTTGGTGACAACAGTTGTGTGAGTCATACGTACATTTTTCAGCTGCTTGGACTGCTTGGCGACTAACTGAAAATTATATGTGTTGTTTATTATTTTTCTTTGAAAATCACGATTAATAACAGTTTTCTCAATCTGATTTTTTTTCATATTCTTTTTAAAGTCCATGGTCTTATACAGTCAACACTTGACTGTAGCCGTTCTTCCTTATTTACTATGGGCTTTATGATAATGTTTTGGTATTGTATTTCTCCTAAATTTGAAATTTTTACAATATATAAAAGTGTTCTTCTATTATGTAGAATTGGGACATCGGAAAACTCCATTATTTCTTCCATTGACATGGATTGGCATGTTATTTTTATACCATTCGACCATTGAAAATGGTCAAAAATGGTATACTAAGTTTGTGCAAAAGTATGTAACAGACCCCATAAAGTATATATATTCTGACTCAGGATCAACAGCTGAGCCGATTGAGCCTTGTCCGTCTGTCCGTCTGTCTGTCTGTCTCTCTGTATATCTGTCTGTCTGTCTATCTCTCTCTCTCTGTCTGTCTGTATGAACGTCGAGACCTCAGCTATTACAAAAGCTAGAGACACTATATCTCACATGAAGGTTCCTGTATACTATAGGCAGATCGAGTCTATTTTCTATTTTTGATGACACGCCCACCGCCCACGCATATCTTTTAATTACGATATTAGGAGAAGTATTGAAGTTACAGCTTTGCTATGAACGTAAATAATTGTAATATAAATCTATTTCCCAAATTACAATCCGATTGGACGGTAAACACAGAATCAGAATCAGAATTATCAATTTTTCCGTTTTCCGTAATTCCACTGCTTGCGCCTGAGCTGCGCGTCGTGACGTCATCGTCAAGATGCTTCGTTTCAGCTGTAGCCTGTGTAAACCTGATTGGTATGACGGTTTCGCATGTAGATGGCGCAATTCAAAGATAGATCTAATTTAAACAATAGGTGGCGGATAAACCTGTGCAAAGTTTTTGGATGGAATTAAATGTGTTATAATTTGTTTCGACACTGGGGGAATGGTATCTTACTGTCGGGCGCGCTCAACTGTAGCTTCCTATACTTGTTTTTTTTTTAATTTTTTCGATTTCAATTAACTCATTTTCATTTAGTACCAGTGTGTTAACTACATTTAATTGTTCAAAATGAATGGCATATCAAATGTTAATTATTTCTTTTTTTAGAAGTCTAATCTGATTGTGCAAACTAATTGCAAAATTTAGAATTTTGATATGGCTTTAAGGTACTGTTTTTCCCGATTCTATTTTTATTGTAGTGTGCTTGTTTTCCTTAACTGTTTCTTTCCTATATTTTGGGAAAAGCTTGGGAATAGGGTGTAATGTTAAGTGAAGCTATGCACGTGTTCACACAACATAGGACTACCAGGAATAATAGCAACAAGTAAGAAAGCTACATTCGAGTGTGCTCGACTGTAATATACCCGCTATATACTTTACGGGGTCGGAGGTGTCTCCTTCTGCCTGTTCCATACATTTTCGGTTTGAACAAAGTTATAATACCCTTCTACTCTATGAGTAGCGGGTATAAAAAGAACAAGTAAGAAAGCTACAGTCGAGTGTGCTCGACTGTAATATACCCGCTACCCAGCTGCTTGTACATAATTTATTTGCGGAACAAAAAACGGTTACAATCATATGTTAACCGTAAAAGGCTATGGACTTATAATATTTATGCAAGGTCAAAATATAAAATAAAACAAGTAAGAAAGCTACATTCGAGTGTGCTCGACTGTAATATACCCGCTACCCAGCTGCTCGTACATCAAAATTATTTGCGGAACAATAAAGAACGGCTACAATCATATTTTGACCGTAAAAGGGCATGGACTTACAATATTTATGCAAAGTCAAAATCTAAAATAAAAAAAATAATTTTTTGCACACATTTAACTTTTGATGCGGGTGGGACTTGAACCCATAAATGCATAATAGTTTCGTTCGTTATGCAGTCCACAACTTAACTCATTTCACCACCGTACACGCACACACTATTCGGCATAATGCTGCAAGCAGCGCTGCCGGGAAAAGGAGTAAAAAGTATTGAAAACGTGAAACTTTTATTCAGGTACCACAAAAATCCGAGATTTATCACTTAAACAGTAAAAATAATAATTCTACCTGTTGAAGACTATAAATCGAATACGTGCATGTAAAAAACGATATGTGCCCCTTTAATACCTCATTATATACTTGAATGGAAAGTGTTCTGGAGCACTCTAACTTTTAATAAATTTTGTTAAAAAAAACGACCGATATATGGCATCTATACGATGTATCGGTGCGTACCGGCTCGTTCCGACTTACTTACAGCGGGCAGCAATGAGAAACATGTATACAAAGTTTCATTAAGGTAGCTCAAAAAGGCAGGCAAAAACTTTTCTTTGCAAAAAATAAGAAAAGCCATAAGAAAAGCCCACCATGACACGTATGCATGCGGAATCGAACCTTGGACCCATTACCTAAGAGGTCCACCACATTCGGCCATTAAGCTATTACGCAAATTTTGCCAAAGTTACATTATGAGACCATTCGGAAATTCTTGCACTACAAAAACAAAGTCTGAATGCATGATGCGTGTTGTTGTTGCTATTTATTCATAAAAAACAATCATAAACATATAATTAAATAAAAAATAAAAATAAAAAATATAAGAAAAAGCTGCGCTCTGACAATCGCACAGAGCTGATTTAAGAGATTGTCACTTCTCCACTTGTTAACTAAGTTCATTGTGAGCCATTAAAAAAATTTTAAATAAAATGCACCACCAATTAATGCATATTTAAAAATTAAAGTATAAGTTCTTAAAAAAAAAAGATAAAGCTTTAGCGGCATGTATTGGGAATCGAATCACGGGCCTGTCGGTTCAGGAGTTCATCGCTTTTTCACTAAGCTACTTACGCTGTTATCCAACAACAGCAAAAATTTGCATTGTATGGCATTCTAATTATTTCCTGTACAAATAAAGAATTTGCGCCGCCGGAAGCGCGGTTTACAGCTAGGGAAAACGTAAAGCTGAATAACTTCTGTGTTTATTATGCGATTGTTACCAAACTTGTAGAGATCATCTGCCTAGATATAGTTATCATATAAACCGAAAATTAACAATATGGCATCAAAATTGCGCATGTACTTAATTTTTTTCGATTTACAAGGGCGGAAGGGGGCGTGGCCAAAATCCAAAATAAACTTGACCAGCGTGCAATAATAACACATACTGTCACCAAATTTGGTAGTTCTAGCTCTTATAATAGCTGAGATCTAGATTTTCACACGGACAGACAGACGGACAGACGGACAGACGGACAGACAGACAGACGGACAGACGGACATGGCTATATCGACTCGGCTGTTGATCCTGCGCCAGAATTTATATACTTTATGGGGTCGGAGGTGTCTCCTTCTGCCTGTTACATACAATACAAAAAAAAAAATATTTTTGCACACATTTAATTTTTGATGCGGGCGGGACTCGAACTTGTAAATGCATAATAGTACTATTCGTTTTGCAGTCCACAACTTAACCCATTTCACCACCCTACACGCACAAACTATTCGGCACAATGCTGCAAGCAGCGCTGCTGCCATAGCTGTAAGCTATGGAAAACGTTAAGCTGCATAACGTCTGTGTTTATTATCCGATTGTTACCAAATTTTCAGAGATCATCTGGCTAGCTATAGTTATCATGTAAGCCGAATATGAACAATATGGCATAAAAATTGCGCTTGTAATCAATTTTTTTCGATTTACAGTGGCGGAAGTGGGCGTGGCCAAAGTCCAAAATATACTTGATCAGCGTGCAATAATAACACATATTGTCACCAAATTTGGTAGTCCTAGCTCTTATAATAGCTGAGACCTAGATTTTCACACGGACAGAAAGACGGACAGACAGACAGACGGACAGACGGACATGGCTATGTCGACTCGGCTGTTGATCCTGAGCCAGAATATATATACTTTATGGGGTCGGAGGTGTCTCCTTCTGCCTGTTACATACATTTTCGGTTTGAACAAAGTTATAATACCCTTCTACTCTATGAGTAGCGGGTATTAAAATTTAAGTATAAGTTCTTAAAAAAAAAGAAAAAGCTTAAGCGGCATGAATTGGAAATCGAATCACGGGCCTGTCGGTTCAGGAGTTCATCGCTTTTTCACTAAGCTACTAACGCTGTTATCCAACAACAGCAAAAATTTGCATTGTATGGCATTCTTATTATTTCCTGTACAAATAAAGAATTTGCGCTGCCGGAAGCGCGGTTTACAGCTAGGGAAAACGTTAAACTGAATAGCTTCTTTGTTTATTATCCGATTGTTACCAAATTTTCAGAGATCATCAGGCTTTCTATAATTATCATATGGAACAATATGGCATCAAAATTGCGCTTGTAATCAATTTTTTTCGATTTACAGGGGCGGAAGGGGGCGTGACCAAAATCCAAAATAAACTTGATCTTCTACTCTATGAGTAGCGAATATAAAAAAAACATTTTTGCACACATT
Organism: Zaprionus ghesquierei; assembly: GCA_018904095.1. Taxonomy (NCBI): domain Eukaryota; kingdom Metazoa; phylum Arthropoda; class Insecta; order Diptera; family Drosophilidae; genus Zaprionus; species Zaprionus ghesquierei. The sequence continues at coordinate 102,153 of JAEIGP010000192.1, read as the reverse complement.
TAATTTTTGATGCGGGCGGGACTCGAACCCGTAAATGCATAATAGTACTGTTCGTTTTGCAGTCCACAACTTAACCCATTTCACCACCGTACACGCACACACGATTCGGCACAAGGCTGCTTACAGCTAGGGAAAACGTAAAGCTGAATAACTTCTGTGTTTATTATGCGATTGTTACCAAACTTGTAGAGATCATCTGCCTAGATATAGTTATCATATAAACCGAAAATTAACAATATGGCATCAAAATTGCGCATGTACTTAATTTTTTTCGATTTACAAGGGCGGAAGGGGGCGTGGCCAAAATCAAAATAAACTTGACCAGCGTGCAATAATAACACATACTGTCACCAAATTTGGTAGTTCTAGCTCTTATAATAGCTGAGATCTAGATTTTCACACGGACAGACAGACGGACAGACGGACAGACAGACAGACGGACAGACGGACATGGCTATATCGACTCGGCTGTTGATCCTGCGCCAGAATTTATATACTTTATGGGGTCGGAGGTGTCTCCTTCTGCCTGTTACATACAATATAAAAAAAAATATTTTTTGCACACATTTAATTTTTGATGCGGGCGGGACTCGAACTTGTAAATGCATAATAGTACTATTCGTTTTGCAGTCCACAACTTAACCCATTTCACCACCCTACACGCACAAACTATTCGGCACAATGCTGCAAGCAGCGCTGCTGCCATAGCTGTAAGCTATGGAAAACGTTAAGCTGCATAACGTCTGTGTTTATTATCCGATTGTTACCAAATTTTCAGAGATCATCTGGCTAGCTATAGTTATCATGTAAGCCGAATATGAACAATATGGCATAAAAATTGCGCTTGTAATCAATTTTTTTCGATTTACAGTGGCGGAAGTGGGCGTGGCCAAAGTCCAAAATATACTTGATCAGCGTGCAATAATAACACATATTGTCACCAAATTTGGTAGTCCTAGCTCTTATAATAGCTGAGACCTAGATTTTCACACGGACAGAAAGACGGACAGACAGACAGACGGACAGACGGACATGGCTATGTCGACTCGGCTGTTGATCCTGAGCCAGAATATATATACTTTATGGGGTCGGAGGTGTCTCCTTCTGCCTGTTACATACATTTTCGGTTTGAACAAAGTTATAATACCCTTCTACTCTATGAGTAGCGGGTATTAAAATTTAAGTATAAGTTCTTAAAAAAAAAAGAAAAAGCTTAAGCGGCATGAATTGGAAATCGAATCACGGGCCTGTCGGTTCAGGAGTTCATCGCTTTTTCACTAAGCTACTAACGCTGTTATCCAACAACAGCAAAAATTTGCATTGTATGGCATTCTTATTATTTCCTGTACAAATAAAGAATTTGCGCTGCCGGAAGCGCGGTTTACAGCTAGGGAAAACGTTAAACTGAATAGCTTCTTTGTTTATTATCCGATTGTTACCAAATTTTCAGAGATCATCAGGCTTGCTATAATTATCATATGGAACAATATGGCATCAAAATTGCGCTTGTAATCAATTTTTTCGATTTACAGGGGCGGAAGGGGGCGTGACCAAAATCCAAAATAAACTTGATCTTCTACTCTATGAGTAGCGAATATAAAAAAAACATTTTTGCACACATTTAATTTTTGATGCGGGCGGGACTCGAACCCGTAAATGCATAATAGTACTGTTCGTTTTGCAGTCCACAACTTAACCCATTTCACCACCGTACACGCACACACGATTCGGCACAAGGCTGCTTACAGCTAGGGAAAACGTAAAGCTGAATAACTTCTGTGTTTATTATCCGATTGTTACCAAACTTGTAGTGATCATCTGCCTAGATATAGTTATCATATAAACCGAAAATGAATAATAAGGCATCAAAATTGCACTTGTAATCAATTTTTTTCGATTTACAGGGGCGCAAGGGGGCGTGGCCAAAATCCAAAATAAACTTAACCAGCGTGCAATAATAACACATATTGTCACCAAATTTGGTTGTCCTATCTCTTATAATAGCTGAGATCTAGATTTTCACACGGACAGACACACGGACAGACGGACATGGCTATATCGACTCGGGTGTTGATCCTGAGCCAGAATATATACACTTTATGGGGTCGGAGGTGTCTCCTTCTGCCTGTTACATACATTTTCGGTTTGAACAAAGTTATAATACCCTTTTACTCTATGAGTAGCGGGTATAAAAAGCTTAAGCGGCATGAACTGGGAATCGAACTACGGGCCTGTCGGTTCTGGAGTTCATCGCTTTTCCACTAAGCTACTGACGCTGCTATCCAACAACTGCAAAAATTTGCATTGTAAGGCATTCTTATTATTTCCTGTACAAATAAAGAATTTGCGCTGCCGGAAGCGCAATTTGAAATTTGAAATTTTAAAATTTTTAATTACTTAACAATCACAGATAACAAATAAAATGCACGATAAGCGTCAGCTTCTGCTTACCCTTGTCAAACGAGATCGGGAAATGAGGTACCTTGGTTGCCTTCTATTGACCCTCCTTCGTGCGCGAGATCTGTTTAGAGCGCTGGCCAGCCGATTTTTGTGACGCTCCAGAATTTGTTATTATCTATTGATAAATAAAGCACTGCGAGGACCAGGTGAAGGCTTTGAAGGGTGGTTCCAAACCGGTCTTGTCTGCCCCATGTTTGTTGCATGTCTTGCCCTGAAGTTCTGGTACTTTAATTTGAGGCAAAGGTGTAATTCTGAGGGTAAGTCTACTGGTTCTTTGATTCCCAGTAGACGAGGCAATTCGCTTTGTAACCCTCGTACGAAAGTGTCTAGAGCCTTGTCTCTGTACATTTTATTCATTAGCAGTTCTGCTTCTCTTCCTAATCCTATAAAACCGATCTTGTTAAGGATTAGGGATAGGTGCTTATAAACTGTTTGATAGATTTCTTCCACCGATTGGTGGTGTTTATACCATTCGACCATTGAAAATGGTCAAAAATGGTATACTAAGTTTGTGCAAACGTATGTAACAGGCAAAAGGAGACATGGCAGACCCCATAAAGTATATATATTCTGGCTCAGGATCAACCGCCGAGTCGACTGAGCCATGTCTGTCTGTCCGTCTGTCGGTTTGAACCAAGTTTATTTGAAATTTGGAGTGCCACACCCTCCGCCAACGCAAATCGATAATTTACGAATATTAAGAAAAGTATTACAGTTTCAGACACCAAATTTGGCATGTTAGTTCCTGTAAATCGTGCGCAGATGATGTTTATTTTAAATTTGAGGTGCCACGCCCACCGCCTACGCAATCGATAATTCACAAATATTAAGGAAAGTATTTAGGTTACAGATTTCTGCTTTAGAACACGTAACATCCAATCCCAACATTACAATCCGATCGGACAATAAATTCATAAGTTAATAAAGAAAACGTTTTTCATAGTTCCGTTACCAGCGTCATTACAGCATGTCGTCTGCATCATTTTAGTCTTTGTGGGTGTGTCTGTATGTGTGTGTGAGAGTGAGTTAGTACTAGTTAGTGCAACTATGAAGTTGGTCAAAAGGTATCTTACCGTCGGGCGCGCTCGACTGTAGCTTTGCTTACTTGTTTTCTTTTACGTTGGAGGGCCACTTATGGGATCTTTTTTTTTGATTTATCGTTTTACAGTTTTTATACCCGCTATTAGAGTAGAAGGGTATTATAACTTTGTTCAAACCGAAAATATATGTAACAGGCAGAATGTGACATGTCCGACTCCATAAAGTGTATATATTCTGGCCCAGGATCAACAGCCAAGTCAATATAGCCATGTCCGTCTGTCCGTCTGTCTGCCCGTGTGAGCCTCTAGATCTCAGATATTATAAGAGCTAAGACTACCAAATTTGGTGACAGTATGTTTTATTATTGCACGCTGATCAAGTTTACTTTGGATTTTGGCCATGCCCCCTATCGCCACCGTAAATAGAAAAAAAATGCTTACAAGCGCAACTTTGATGCCATTTTGTTAATTTTCGGTTTATATGATAACTATAGCTAGCCATATGAACTCTTAAAATTGGGTAACAATCGGATAATAAACACAGAAGTTATTCAGCCTAACGTTTTCCATAGCTGTAAGCAGCGCTGCCGGCAGCGCTGCTTGCAGCATTGTGTCGAATAGTGTGTGCGTGTACGGTGGTGAAATGGGTTAAGTTGTGGACAGCAAAAGGAACAGTACTATTATGCATTTACGGGTTCGAGTCCCGCCCGCATCAAAAATTAAATGTGTGCAAAAACTCTTTTTTAGACCTTGGATTTTAAAAATACATTGTCTATTGTGTTTGTCGAAATGTGCGTAACAGACAGAAGGAGGCATCTACGACCCCATAAAATATATACAATATATTCTTGCTCAGGATCACTAGCCGAGTCGATTAAGCCATGTCTGTCTGTCCGTCTGACGGCCAGGCCGTCTGTATGATCGCCTAAATATCAAAAATGATAAATCTAGAGCCACCTAATTTGGTGACAACACTTATGGGAATCATACGCTGTAAAATGTTTATTAAAATTTGGGCCACGCCTACTTCCACCACCGCAAATCGAAAAACAGTATAGCAAGCGCAATAATAAAGCTAGAGTATTAAGTTTTAATGTGTGTGATAAATATCACAACCTGAACGATCGCTAAAAATTTGGTTCCGATCGGATAATGAACATAAAAGTTATTTAACGTTTCATATAGATTTGCACTGCGCCCTCTACAAGCAAGCAAGCAGTGTTTTTTCGAAGCAATGTTTTTTTCAAATTGCTTGGACAGCTTGGCGTCCAACTGAAAACTATATGTTTTGTTTATTATTTTTCTTTGAAAAGCGCGTTTAATAACAGTTTTCTCAATCTGATTTTTTTCATAATCTTTAGAAATCCATGGTCTTATACAGTCAACACTCAACTGTAGCCGTTCATACTTGTTTGTTTTTTAAATTTTTCCGATTTCAATTAATTTGTCTTCATTTAGTACCATACAGTGGCGCCAAAATTGAAAATAAACTCGATCTACTACCATAGGTAGTACAGGAACCTTCATGTGAAATATGGTGTCTCTAGCTTTTGTAATAACTGAGATCTAGACTCTCAAACGGACAGACGGACGGACAGACGAACAGATGGACAGACAGGCGGACATGGCTCAATCGACTCAGCTAGTGATCCTGAGTCAGAATATATACACATTGTGGGGTCTGCCACGCCTCCTTCTGCGTGTTACATACATTTGCACAAACTTAGTATACCATTTTTAACCATTTTCAATGGTCGAATGGTACAAAAAGGCTAAAAAGAGAAAAAATCGGCAGCCGATTACTGTTTCAATGCCAAATCAGACAACTAAAACAAGGCAAATAATATAACAAACAAAGAAAAGAAAGCTTCAGTCGAGCGCCCCCGACAGTAAGATACCATTCGGACAGTTTCGAAACAAATTATCACACATTTCCATCAAAAAACTCTGCACAATTTTATCCGCCACCTATTGTTATACCCGCTACTCATAGAGTAGAAGGGTATTATAACTTTGTTCAAACCGAAAATGTATGTAAGAGGCAGAAGGAGACACCTCCGACCCCGAAAAGTATATATATTCTGGCTCAGGATTAACAGCTGAGTCGATATAGCCATGTCCGTCTGTCTGTCTGTCCGTCTGTCTGTCCGTGTAAAAATCTAGATCTCAGCTATTATAACAGCTAGAACTACCAAATTTAGTGACAGAATGTGTTATTATTGCACGCTGATCAAGTTTATTTTGGATTTTGGCAACGCCCCCTTCCGCCCCCGTAAATCAAAAAAAAATTGATTACATGCGCAATTTTGACGCCGTTTTGTTAATTTTCGGTTTATATGATAACTATAGCTAGCCATATGATCTCTGAAAATTTGGTAACAATCGGATAATAAACACAGAAGTTATTCAGCTTAACGTTTTCCATAGCTGTAAGCAGCGTTGCCGGCAGCGCAAATTCTTTATTTGTACGGGAAATAATAAGAATGCCTTACAATGCAAATTTTTGCAGTTGTTGGATAACAGCGTCAGTAGCTTAGTGGCAAAGCGATGAACTCCTGAACCGACAGGCCCGTGGTTCGATTCCCAGTTCATGCCGCTTAAGCTTTTTCTTTTATTTTTTTAAGAACTTATACTTTAGTTTTTATACCATTCGACCATTGAAAATCGTCAAAAATGGTACACTAAGTTTGTGCAAAAGTATGTAACAGGTAGAAGGAGACATGGCCGACCCCATAAAGTGTATATATTCTAGCTTAGGATCAACAGCCGATTCGATTGAGCCATGTCCGTCTGTCCGTCCGTCCGTCTGTCCGTCTGTCTATATGAACGTCGAGATTTCAGCTATTACAGTTGTTAGATAACAGCGTCAGTAGCTTAGTGGAAAAGCGATGAACTCCTGAGCCGACAGGCCCGTGGTTCGATTCCCAGTTCATGCCGCTTAAGCTTTTTCTTTTTTTTTTAAGAACTTATACCTTAATTTTTGAATTTGCATGGGTAGTCGTGCATTTTATTTAAAATTTTTTGAATGGCTCACAATGAAATTAGTTAACAAGTGGAGAAGTGACAGTCTCTTAAATCAGCTGTGTGCGATTGTTGCCGCGCAGCTTTTTCTTATATTTTTTTATTTTTATTTTTTATTTAATTGTATATTTAAGTTATGAAAATAAATAGCAACAACAACACGCATCATGCATTCGTTGGGTTAGTGACCGAACGGAAAAGTGTTGGACCTCTTAGGTAATGGGTCCAAGGTTCGATTCCGCATGCATGCGTGTCATGGTGGGGGAGATCGAACTTTTCTTATTTTTTGCAAAAAAAGTTTTTGCTTCAATATTGAGCTACCTTCATGAAACTTTGTATACATGTTTCTTATTGCTGCTCGCTGTAAATTAGTCGGAACGGGCCGGTACGGACCGATACATCGTATAGATGCCATAGAACCTATCGGTCGTTTTTTAACAAAATTTATTAAAAGTAAGATTGCTCTAGAACACTTTTGATTCAAGTATATAAAGAGGTATTAAAAGGGCACATACATGCACGTATTCGATTTATAGTCTTCAACAGATGGAATTATTATCTGTTTAAGTGATAAATCTTAAGTGATAAATCTTGGATTTTTTTGGTACCTGAATTAAAGTTATACGTTTTCACTAATTTTTACTCCTTTTGCCGACAGCGCTGCTTGCAGCATTGTGCCGAATAGTGTGTGCGTGTACGGTGGTGAAATGGGTTAAGTTGTCCAGCACACTCGTATGTAGCAATGAAGCTTTCTTACTTGTTTAAATTAGATCTAGTTTTGAACAGCGCCATCTACATGTGAAAACTGCTTAGCTTTACACATGCTACGGCTGAAACGAAGCATCGTGACGATGACGTCACGACGCGAGCACAGGCGCAAGCAGTGGAAGTACGGAAAACGGAAACATGGATAACTTCTGTCTTTATAGTTCGATTGGATTGTAATTTGGAAAATAGATTTATATTGCAATTATTTATGTTCATATCAAAGCAGAAAGCTGTAACTTCAATATTTCTCCTGATAATGAAAAATTATCGATTTGCGTGGGCGGTGGGCATGGCATCAAAAATTGAAAATAAACTCGATCTACCTATGGTATACAGGAACCTTCATGTGAAATATGGTGATCCTGAGTCAGAATATTTATACTTTGTGGGGTCTGCCACGCCTCCTTCTGCCTGTTAGATACATTTGCAGAAACTTAGTATACCATTTTTGACCATTTTCAATGGTCGAATGGTATAAAAACTAATTACTAGTCTTTCATTTGCTTCCCAGATGCTTGTGTTTACTGAAACTTGGTTGAAGCCGGAGCTTTTTCAAGTCGGTATACAACGTATAGACTTGACCGACCTGGCCGACGGGGTGGCGGGGTTTTCATTGCAGTCGACTCTGCTATCACGTCGGATAAGATAGTACCGGAGATTCAATATGATATTGAATTTATTTGTGTAAAATTACATTTTCCCGGCTTTTGCGCCTATAGAACTTGCTCGTATGTTCCTCAGTCGTCTGATAATTCTGCCTTCAATAAACCTTTTTCTATAATTAGGTCTATTTTCAACCTGCTATCAAACACGGACCAACTTATAGTCCTTGGTGACTTTAATATACCTGATTGTTGCTGGACACCTCGTGATGAAGAAAAATTTTTATTGGCCTCAAAGCAGCATTACCTTTTTGATGGTTTGCAAGACATTTCAATGTCTCAGGTTAATCATGTCGTAAATTCCTTAAATCGAACAATTGATTTGTGTTACGTTTTTGATCATTCTAAGGTAACTCTGACCAGAGTCCAACCCTTGACTCAACCGGAAGATCACTACCATCTCACGTTTTAAGTTGTTTTCGAATTTGGTTCGAATGTGCTGGTTAGTGTGAGTGTGCCATGTAAACGTGTACGCTGCTTTCGTAATGCAGATTTCTCCAAGCTTAATAACTTGATCTCATGTTGCGACTGGTCCGATCTTTATTCGTGTACTGATATGGCTAACGCCACTAGCATTTTTTACGATACCTTAAATATATTTTTTGATAATTGTGTTCCTCGTGTTTATCACATGACTTCAAGTAACCCTCCGTGGTTTACTAAGGAAATGTCAAATTTAAAAAATCGAAACTCTAAACTCTGTAATAAATATAGAGTAAGTCATTCTCCGTCCGCCTTCTCTCGGTTTCTTATTGCTCGGTCAAACTTTATCGTGCTGAACGCTGCTTGTTACAATAACTATTTTATTCGCTGCAGGATTCAGTTCCAGCAGAATCCTTATAAGTTTTATAGTTTTGTTAACATGAAGCGTAAATCTAATACCACTCCTAATTTATCGTTTGCTAAAGACGATGCTAATAATGATCAAGCAATTGCCGAGTTCTTTGCGAAGTTCTTTCAAATGACTTATGCAAAATTTACACAGTCCTCTCATACATACCATTATACCATTCCTAGTTCGAATGGAATTTCTACTGCTGTCCTTCATGAGAATAGTCTCTATAGGGATCTTTGTCTGGTAAAACCTGTTTTCAATAGTAAAGTATAATTCCTCTTTATAAAAAAGGCAGTAAGTCTGATGCAAATTATAGAGCTATCTCTAAATTGTCGGCTATACCTAAACTCTTTGAGTATGTTTTGACATTATTGCAGATCTCTCATGTCTCCTAGTCAGCATGGATTCGTGAAACGTCGTTCAACTTCGACAAATTTGCTTGAGCTGACATCTTTTATAATTAAAGGTTTTCGGAAAAATCTACAGACTGATGTCATTTATACTGATTTCAGTAAAGCTTTTGACTCAGTATACCACTCCCTTCTAGCACACAAACTTAATCTTCAGGACTTTACACCCAAATTCCTTAATTGGATCTTTAGTTATCTAACCGACCGAACTCAAATTGTCTTATTCAAAAATGATCTTTCTAGCCCACTTTATGTCACCTCTGGTGTTCCTCAAGAAAGCCATCCGGGTCCTCCTGGGTCCTGGTCACTCTTTTTATTAATGATCTACCTTCGGTCATACGAAACTCTCGTACTCTTATGTATGTAGACGATGTTAAGCTATGCTATCAATTTAAATATGTCTCTTGTCACTCTTTTCTTCAAGACGACCTTGACCGTTTTCTTAGTTAGTGCCGTGAAAACCAATTAAACTTGAACATGGCTAATGCAAACTAATGACTTTCTCTCGGGCCAGTCCCAAGTACGCCTCATGCCCTCTTTGTGTTTGCCCCCTGGATAGAATTGCCTTGGCTGATGATCTGAGTTCTCTAGTTCAATCTATTCTTGAGTATGGTTCATGTGTTTGGTGTCCTCAGTATTTGTTTTACAAGGACCGCATTGAATCTGTCCAAAAGAATTTTTTAATTTTTTCCCTACGAGGCCTTAATTGGGATGCAAACAAGATTACCTTCTTACTCTAGTAGACTTCTCTTATTAAATCTTCCGTCTTTAGCCAATCGTAAAACCATGCTAGGTGTACTGTTAATAAATAACCTTATTCAAGGTGATATTGATAGTGAAGACTTGGTTAGCTAGTTCTACTTCTGTGTCCCCTTTAGAAACTTTCGTAACTTCCTACCACTAACACTTTCTCACTGTAGGTCGAACTATGCCTTGCATGAACCCTTTAGGGCATTATGTTCGAACTATAACAACTTATATTTTATCATTGTTAATTCAAATTCTGTAGACTTAAAATCTTTAATTCTTTCTCATCTGTGTAGAAATTAGTCTTTATTAACTCTCTTAAGTCGGATTTTCTTTTACGCTTCCTCCGGTCGATGTAGCGTACTAACAACTAACACCTAACACTAACAACTAACACCTAACACTACAAACTAACACCTAACAATCTATTCTGACCTGATTGAGATTTTCTGGGTTTTCGCAATCCTTCTGCAACAATTGTTTATAACAAAAATTTTAAATAACAAAAATTTCATTTTTTTAATCTTAAGGATAATTTAACTTAATTATATGAAAATTGTTTAATTAAATGTTAAATCTTTTAAAATTTTGTGTCGACAGCCGTTAGTTGACGTTAGATAAACAAAAAAATAAATTAAGGCATACGGGGAAATCTGGGAACCCCTTTGTGACCTTTTTAGACCATGAATTTAAAAAAAATACATGGTCTATTGTGTTTGTCGAAATGTGCGTAACTGGTAGAAGGAGGCATCTGCGACCCCATAAAGTATATATATTCCTGCTCAGAATCACAAGCCGACTCGATTAAGCCATGTCTGTCTGTCCGTCTGTCTGTCTGTCTGTCTGTCTGTCCGTCTGTATATCTCAGAATGTGAATCATATTCTGTAAAATTTTTATTAAAATTTGGGGCACGCCTACTTTCGCCCCTGCAAATCGAAAAACCGTATTGCAAGCGCCTATATCTTAGAAAGGAATAAAGCTAGAACCACCAAATTTAGTGACAACAATTATGTGAATCAAACGCTGTAAAATTTTTAATAAAATCTGGGATACGCCTACTTCCGCCCCCGTTAATCGATAAGCCGTATAGCAAGCGCAATAATAAAGATAGAGTTTATATGATAAATATATATGATAAATATAGTTTATATGATAAATAGCCAGATGATCTCTGAAAATTTGGTAACAATCGGATTATAAACATAGAAGTTATTCAGCTTAACGTTTTCCATAGCTGTAAGCAGCGCTGCCGGCAGCGAAAATTCTTTATTTGTACAGGAAATAATAAGAATGCCTTACAATGCAAATTTTTGCAGTTGTTGGATAACAGCGTCAGTAGCTTAGTGGAAAAGCGATGAACTCCTGAGCCGACAGGCCCGTAGTTCGATTCCCAGTTTTTGCCGCTTAAGCTATTTATACCCGCTACTCATAGAGTAGAAGGGTATTATAACTTTATTCAAATCGAAAATGTATGTAACAGGCAGAAGGAGACCCCTCCGACCCCATAAATAATATATATTCTGGCTCAGGATCAACAGCCGAGTCGATATAGCCATGTCCGTCTGTGAGTCTGTCCGTCTGTCTGTCGGTCTGTCCGTCTATCTGTCCGTGTGAAAATCTAGATCTCAGCTATTATAAGAGCTAGAACTACGAAATTTGGTGACAATATGTGTTATTATTGCACGCTGATCAAGTTTATTTTGGATTTTGGCCACTCCCCCTTCCGCCCCTGTAAATCGAAAAAAACATTGATTACAAGCGCAATTTTTATTCAGCTTTACGTTGTCCATAGCTGTAAGCAGCGCTGCCGGCAGCGCAAATTGTTTATTTGTACAGGAAATAATAAGAATGCCTTACAATGTAAAATTTTTGCAGTTGTTGGATAACAGTAGCGTCAGTAGCTTAGTGAAAAAGCGATGAGCTCTTGAACCGACAGGCCCGTGGTTCGATTCCCAGTTCATGCCGCTTAGGCTTTTTCGTTTTTTTAAGAACTGATACTTTAATTTGTGAATATCCATTAATTGGTGGTCGTGCATTTTTTTTAAACATTTCTTAGATAACAAGTGTAGAAGTGACAGTCTCTTAAATCAGCTGTGTGCGATTGTTAGAGCGCAGCTTTTTCTTATATTTTTTTATTTTTATTTTTTATTTAATTGTATGCTTAAGTTATGAGAATAAATAGCAACAACAACACGCATCATGCATTTAGACTTTGTTTTTGTCGTGCAAGATTTTCTGAATGGTCTCATAATGTAACTTTGGCAAAATTTGCGTAATGGCTTAACGACCGAATGGAGAAGTGGTGGACCTCTTAGGTAATGGGTCCAAGGTTCGATTCCGCATGCATGCGTGTTATGGAACCTATCGGTCGTTTTTATACCCGCTACTCATAGAGTAGAAGGGTATTATAACTTTGTCCAAACCGAAAATGTATGTAACAGGCAGAAGGGGACACCTCCGACCCCATAAAGTATATATATTCTGGCTCAGGATAAACAGCCGAGTCGATATAGCCATGTCCGTCAGTCTGTCTGTCCGTCTGTCCGTCTGTCTGTCCGTGTGAAAATCTAGATCTCAGCTATTATAAGAGCTAGGACTACCAAATTTGGTGACAATATGTGTTATTTTTGCACGCTGATCAAGTTTATTTTGGATTTTGGCCACGCCCCCTTCTGCCCACGTAAATCGAAAAAACATTGATTACAAGCGCAATTTTGATGCCATATTGTTAATTTTCGGTTTACATGATAACTATAGCTAGCCAGATGATCTCTAAAAATTTGTTAACAATAGGTTAATAAACACAGAAGCTATTGATTTTAACGTTTTCCATAGCTGTAAACAGCGCTTCCGGCAGCGCAAATTCTTTATTTGTACAGAAAATCCGACCCCATAAATAATATATATTCTGGCTCAGGATCAACAGCCGAGTCGATATAGCCATGTCCGTCTGTGAGTCTGTCCGTCTGTCCGTCTGTCTGTCGGTCTGTCCGTCTGTCTGTCCGTGTGAAAATCTAGATCTCAGCTATTATAAGAGCTAGAATTACGAAATTTGATGACAGTATGTGTTATTATTGCACGCTGATCAAGTTTATTTTGGATTTTGGCCACTCCCCCTTCCGCCCCTGTAAATCGAAAAAACATGGATTACAAGCGCAATTTTTATTCAGTTTTACGTTGTCCATAGCTGTAAGCAGTATGTACAGGAAATAATAAGAATGCCTTACAATGTAAAATTTTTGCAGTTGTTGGATAACAGTAGCGTCAGTAGCTTAGTGAAAAAGCGATGAACTCTTGAACCGACAGGCCCGTGGTTCGATTCCCAGTTCATGCCGCTTAGGCTTTTTCGTTTTTTAAAGAACTTATACTTTAATTTTTGAATATGCATTAATTGGTGGTCCTGCATTTAATTTAAAATTTTTTTAATGGCTTACAATGAACTTAGTTAACAAGTGGAGAAGTGACATTAAATCAGCTGTGTGCGATTGTTAGAGCGCAGCTTTTTCTTACATTTTTTATACCCGCTACTCATAGAGTCTGTCTGTCTGTCCGTCCGTGTGAAAATCTAGATCTCAGCTATTATAAGAGCTAGAACTACCAAATTTGGTGACAGTATGTGTTATTATTGCACGCTGATCAAGTTTATTTTGGATTTTGGCCACGCCCCCTTCCGCCCCCGTAAATCCAAAAAAGATTGATTACAAGTGATGCCATCTTGTTCATTTCCGGTTTGCATGATATCTATAGCTAGCCAGATGATCTCTGCAAATTTGGTAACAATCGGATAATAAACACAGAAGTTATTCAGCGTAACGTTTTCTATAGCTGTAAGCAGCGCTGCCGGCAGCTGCAGCATTGTGCCGAATCGTGTGTGCGTGTACGGTGGTAAAATGGGTTAAGTTGTGAACTGCAAAACGAGCAGTACTATTATGCATTTACGGGTTCGAGTCCCGCCCGCATCAAAAATTAAATGTGTGCAAAAATGTTTTTATACCCGCTACTCATAGAGTAGAAGGATATTATAACTTTGTTCAAATCGAACATGTATGTAACAGGCAGAAGGAGACAACTCCGACCCCATAAAGTATATACATTCTGGCTCAGGATCAACAGACGCGTCGATATAGCCATGTCCGTCTATGCGTCTGTCCGTCTATCCGTCTGTCTGTCCGTGTGAAAATCTAGATCTCAGCTATTATAAGAGCTAGTACTACTAAATTTGGTGACAATATGTGTTATTATTGCACGCTGATCAAGTTTATTTTGGATTTTGGCCACGCCCCCTTCCGCCCCCGTAAATCGAAAAAACATTGATTACAATTTTGATGCCATATTGTTCATTTTCGGTATACATGATAACTATAGCTAGCCAGATGATCTCTGAAAATTTGGTAACAATCGGATAATAAACACAGAAGTTATTCAGCTTAACGTTTTCCATAGCTGTAAGCAGCGCTGCCGGCAGCGCTGCTTGCAGTATTGTGCCGAATCGTGTGTGCGTGAACGGTGGTGAAATGGGTTAAGTTGTTGACTGCAAAACCAACAGTACTATTATGCATTTACGGGTTCGAGTCCCGCCCGCATCAAAATTTTTTTATTTTAGATTTTGACTTTGCATAAATATTGTAATTCCATAGCCTTTTACGGTCAAAATATGATTGTAGCCGTTTTTTTTTGTTCCGCAAATAAATGATGTACGAGCAGCTGGGTAGCGGGTATATTACAGTCGAGCATACTCGACTGTAGCTTTCTTACTTGTTTCTTCTGTTTAAGTGATAAATCTTGGATTTTTTTGGTACCTGAATAAAAAATATACGTTTTCACTACTTTTTACTCCTTTTTCCGGCAGCGTTGCTTGCAGCATTGTACCGAAAAGTGTGCGTGTACGGTGGTGAAATGGGTTAAGTTGTGGACTGCATAACGAACAGAACTATTATGCATTTATGGGTTCGAGTCCCACCCGCATCAAAAATTAAATGTGTGCAAAAAATTATTATTTTTTATTTTAGATTTTGACTCTGCATAAATATTGTAAGTCCATGGCCTTTTACGGTCAAAATATGATTGTGGCCGTTCTTTATTATTCCGCAAATATTTTTGATGTACGAGCAGCTGGGTAGCGGATATAATACAGTCGAGCACACTCGAATGTAGCGGTCTTACTTGTTTTTTAAAAACTTATATTTTAATTTGTGAATATGCATTAATTGGTGGTCGTGCATTTTATTATAATTTTTTTAATTGGCTCACAATGAACTTAGTTAACAAATGGAGAAGTGACAGTCTCTTAAATTAGCTTTGTGCGATTGTAAGAGCGCAGCTTTTTCTTATATTTTTTTATTTTTATTTTTTATTTAATTGTATGTTTAAGTTGTGAGAATAAATAGCAACAACAACACGCATCATGCATTTAGACTTTGTTTTTGTCGTGCAAGAATTTCCGAATGGTCTCATAATGTAACTTTGTCAAAATTTGCGTAATGGCTTAATGACCGAATGGAGAAGTGGTGGACCTCTTAGGTAATGGGTCCAAAGTTCGATTCCGCATGCATGCGTGTCATGGTGGGGGAGATGGATCTTTTCTTATTTTTTGCAAAGAAAAGTTTTTACCTCCCTTCATGAAACTTTGTATAGATGTTTCTTATTGCTGCCCGCTGTAAATAAGTCGGAACGAGCCGCTACGGATCGATACATCGTATAGATCCCATAGAACCTATCGGTCGTTTTTTTAATAATATTTATTAAAAGTAAGAGTGCTCTAGAACACTTTCCATTCAAGTATATAAAGAGGTATTAAAAAGGCACATACATGCACGTATTCGATTTATAGTCTTCAACAGGTAGAATTATTATTTTTGAATAAAAGTTATACGTTTTCAGTACTTTTTACTCCTTTTGCCGGCAGCGCTGCTTGCAGCATTGTGCTGAATAGTGTGTGCGTATACGGTGGTGAAATGGGTTAAGTTGTGGACTGCATAGCGAACAGAACTATTATGCTTTTTTGGGTTCGAGTCCCACCCGCATCAAAAATTAAATGTGTGCAACATTATTTTTTTTTATTTTAGATTTTGACTTTGCAAAAATATTGTAAGTCCATGTCATTTTACGGTCAAAATATGATTGTGGCCGTTCTTTATTTTTCCGCAAATAATTTTGATGTACGAGCAGCTGGGTAGCGGGCATATTACAATGGATCATCTGGAATGTAGCTTTCTTACTTGTTTAAATTATATCTATTTTTGAACAGCGCCATCTACATATGAAAACTGCATAGCATTACACATGCTACGGCTGAAACGAAGCATCGTGACGATGACGTCACGACGCGAGCACAGGCGCAAGCAGTGGAAGTACGGAAAACGGAAACATGGATAACTTCTGTGTTTATCGTCCGATTGGATTGTCATTTGGAAAATAGATTTATATTGCAATTATTTATGTTCATACCAAAGCAGAAAGCTGTAACTTCAATATTTCTCCTGATAATCAAAAATTATCGATTTGCGTGGGCGGTGGGCGTGGCATCAAAAATTGAAAATAAACTCGATCTACCTATGGTATACAGGAACCTTCATGTGAAATATGGTGTCTCTAGCTGTTGTAATAGCTGTGATCTAGACGTTCAAACGGACTGACGGACATATGGACGGACGTACAGACGGACAGACAGACGGACATGGCTCAATTGACTTAGCTAGTGATCCTGAGTCAGAATATATTTACTTTGTGGGGTCTGCCACGCCTCCTTCTGCCTGTTACATACATTTGCACAAACTTAGTATACCATTTTTGACCATTTTCAATGGTCGAATGGTATAAAAACTAATTACTTCACTTTCCTTAACCTATCAAAACGTTAGAGGCGTATGTAGTAAACTAATTTCTTTATTTCGAAATAGTCTTTCATTTGCTTCCCAGATGCTTGTGTTGACTGAGACTTGGTTAAAGCCGGAGCTTTTAACCTCCGAGTTTTTTCAAGTCGGCATACAACGTATAGACTTGACCGACCTGGCCGACGGGGTGGCGGGGTTTTGATTGCAGTCGACAATGCTATCACGTCGGATAAGATAGTACCGGAGATTCAATATGATATTAAATTTATTTGTGTAAAATTACATTTTCCCGGCTTTTGCGCCTATAGCACTTGCTCGTATGTTCCTCCGTCGTCTGATAATTCTATCTTCAATCAACATTTGTGTATAATTAAGTCTGTTTTCAACCTGCTATCAAACACGGACCAACTTATAGTCCTTGGTGACTTTAAAATACTTGATTGTTGCTGGACACCTAGTGATGAAGAAAAAATTTTATTGGCCTCAAAGCAGCATGCACTTTTTGGTGGTTTGCAAGACATTTCAATGTCTCAGGTTAATCATCTCGTAAATTCCTTAAATCGAACAATTGATTTGTGTTACGTTTTTGATCATTCTAAGGTAACTCTGACCAGAGTCCAACCCTTGACTCAACCGGAAGATCACTACCATCTCACGTTTTAAGTTGTTTTCGAATTTTGTTCGAATGTGCTGCGTAGTGTGAGTGTGCCATGTAAACGTGTACGCTGCTTTCATAATGCAGATTTCTCCAAGCTTAATAACTTGATCTCATGTTGCGACTGGTCCGATCTTTATTCGTGTACTGATATGGCTAACGCCATTAGTATTTATACCCGCTACTCATAGAGTAGAAGGGTATTATAACTTTGTTCAAACCGAAAATGTATGTAACAGGCAGAAGGAGACACCTCCGACCCCATAAAGTATATATATTCTGGCTCAGGATCAACAGCCGAGTCGATATAGCCATGTCCGTCTGTCCGTCTGTCCGTCTGTCTGTCCGTGTGAAAATCTAGATCTCAGCTATTATAAGAGATAGGACAACCAAATTTGGTGACAATATGTGTTATTATTGCACGCTGATCAAGTTTATTTTGGATTTTGGCCACGACCCCTTCCGCCCCCGCAAATCGAAAAAACATTGATAACAAGTGCAATTTTGATGCCATATTCTTCATTTTCGGTCGCCAGATGATCTCTGAAAATTTGGTAACAATCGGATAATAAACACAGAAGTTATTCAGCTTAACGTTTTCCACAGCTGTAAGCAGCGCTGCCGGCAGCGCTGCTTGCAGCATTGTGGCGAATCGTGTGTGCGTGTACGGTGGTGAAATGGGTTAAGTTGTGGACTGCAAAACGAACAGTACTATTATGCATTTACGGGTTCGAGTCCGGCCCGCATCAAAAATTAAATGTGTGCAAAAATGTTTTTTTTTTTTTATTTTATATTTTGACTTTGCATAAATATTATATGTCCATAGCCTTTTACGGTCAAAATATGATTGTAGCCGTTTTTTTGTTCCGCAAATAAATTTTGTACAAGCAGCTGGGTAGCGGGTATGTTACAGTCGAGCACACTCGACTGTAGCTTTCTTACTTGTTTTTACGATACCTTAAATGTATTTTTTGATAATTGTGTTCCTCGTGTTTATCACATGACTTCAAGTAACCCTCCGTGGTTTACTAAGGAATTGTCAAGTTTAAAAAATCGAAAGTCTAAACTCTATAAGAAATATAGAGTAAGTCATTCTCCGACCGCCTTCTCTCGGTTTCTTATTGTTCGAATGGAATTTCTACCGCTGTCCTTCATGAGAATAGTCTCTATAGGGATCTATGTCTGGTAAAACCTGTTTTCAATAGTATAGTATAATTCCTCTTTATAAAAAAGGCAGTAAGTCTGATGCAAATTATAGAGCTATCTCTAAATTGTCGGCTATACCTAAACTCTTTGAGTATTTTTTGACATTATTGCAAATCTCTCATGTCTCCTAGTCAGCATGGATTCGTGAAACGTCGTTCAACTTCGACAAATTTGCTTGAGCTGACATCTTTTATAATTAAAGGTTTTCGGAAAAATCTACAAACTGATGTCATTTATACTGATTTCAGTAAAACTTTTGATTCAGTAAACCACTCCCTTCTTGTACACAAATTTTATCTTCTGGGCTTTACACCCAAATTCCTTAGTTGGATCTTTAGTTATCTAACCGACCGAACTCAAATTGTCTTATTCAAAAATGATCTTTCTAGCCCACTTTATGTCACCTCTGGTGTTCCTTAAGGAAGCCATCTGGGTCCTCCTGGGTCCTGGTCACTCTTTTTATTAATGATCTACCTTCGGTCATACGAAACTATCGTACTCTTATGTGTGCAGACCATGTTAAGCTATGCTATCAATTTAAAGATGTCTCTTGTCACTCTTTTCTTCAAGACGACCTTGACCGTTTTCTTAGTTGGTGCCGTGCAAACCAATTAAACTTGAACACGGCTATATCCAAACTAATGACTTTCTCTCGGGCCAGTCCCAAGTACGCCTCATACACTCTTTGTGTTTGCCCCCTGGATAGAATTACCTTGGCTGATGATCTGGGCGTCCGATGGGATCGCAAGCTTAAATTTACTGAACACATTATTTCTATGGTCAATATGGCCATGGGTCCTGGACTTTATAAAGCGGGGTCTAAGGAATTCAACGATCCTTATGTCACAAAAACGCTTTATAGCTCTCTAGTTCAATCTATTCTTGAGTATGGTTCATGTGTTTGGTGTCCTCAATATTTGTTTTACAAGGACCGCATTGAATCTGTCCAAAAGAATTTTTTAATTTTTTCCCTACGAGGCCTTAATTGGGATGCAAACTTAAGATTACCTTCTTACTCTAGTAGACTTCTCTTATTAAATCTTCCGTTTTTAGGCAATCGTAGAACCATGCTAGGTGTACTGTTTATAAATAACCTTATTCAAGGTGACATTGATAGTGAAGACTTGGTTAGCTAGTTCTACTTCTCTGTCCCCTTTAGAAACTTTCGTAACTTCCTACCTAACCCTTTCTCACTGTAGGTCGAACTATGCCTTGCATGAACCCTTTAGGGCATTATGTTCGAACTATAACAACTTATAATTTATCATAGTTAATTCAAATTCTGTAGACTTAAAATCTCTAATTCTTTCTCATCTGTGTAGAAATTAGTCCTTACTAATGTATTTCCTCGTTTATCTTTTTTCTATCTATAAACTATATATCTTTATTAACTATCTTAAGTCAGATTTTCTTTTACGCTTCCTCCGGTCGATGTAGCGTACTAACAACTAACAACTAACACCTAACACTAACAACTAACACGTAACACTAAAAACTAACACCTAACAATCTTTTCTGATCTGATTGGGATTTTCTGAGTTTTACCCAATCCTTCTGCAAGAATTGTTGGACCATTTTAAATAACAAAAATTGCATTTTTTAATCTTAAGGATAATTTAACTTAATTATATGAAAATTGTTTAATTAAATGTTAAATCTTTTAAAATTTTGTGTCGACAGCCATTAGTTGACGTTAAATAAACAAAAAAATAAATTAAGGCATACGGGGAAATCTGAGAACCCCTTTGTGAACATTTTAGACCATGAATTTTAAAAAATTCATGGTCTATTGTGTTTGTCGAAATGTGCATAACAGGTAGAAGGAGGCATCTGCGACCCCATAAAGTATATATATTCCTGCTCAGAATCACAAGCCGACTCGATTAAGCCATGTCTGTCCGTCTGTATGAACGCCTATATCTCAGAAACTAAAAAAGCTAGAGCCACCAAATTTGGTGACAACACTTATGTGAATCATACGCTGTAAAATTTTTATTAAAATTTGGGGCACGCCTACTTCCGCCCCCGCAAATCGAAAAACCGTATTGCAAGCGCCTATATCTTATAAACGAATAAAGCTAGAACCACCAAATTTGGTGACAACACTTATGTGAATCATGCTCTGTAAAATTTGTATTAAAATTTGGGGCACGCCTACTTCCGCCCCCGTAAATCGTATTGCAAGCGTCTATATCTTAGAACCTAATAAAGCTAAAACCACAAAATTTGGTGACAACACTTATGTAAATCATACGCTGTAAAATTCTTACTAAAATTTGGGACCCGCCTACTTCCGCCCCCCAATTCGATAAACCGTGTAGCAAACGCAATAATAAAGCTAGAGTATTCAGTCGTGGTGTGAATGATAACTATCACCACCTAAAAGATCGCTGAAAATTTGGTTCCGATCGGATAATGAACATAAATGCACTGCGCCCACTGCAAGCAAGCAAGCAGTGTTTTTTCCAAGCAGTGTTTTTTTTCCACTGCTTGGACTGCTTGGCGTCTAACTGAAAACTATATGTGTTGTTTATTATTTTTATTTGAAAAACACGTTTACCAATAACAGTTTTCTAAATCTGATTTTTTTCATAACCTTGAAAAATCCATGGTCTTATACAGTCAATACTTGACTGTAGCCGTTATTACTTGTTCTCTATTAATTCAGCCCATTTGGGCGCGCCGGGTAACTTTGGTATAGTAAGCTTTATCTAATTTAACAAAAATTTTAACAATTACATAACAATCATAGATATCAAATAAAATGAATGATAAGCGTCAGCTTCTGCTGACCCTTGTCAAAGGAAATCGGGAAATGAGATACCTCGATTGCCTTCTATTGAGCCTCCTTCGTGCGCGAGATCTGTTTAGAGCGCTGGCCACCCGATTTTTGTGACGCTCCAGAATTGGTGATTATCTATTGATAAATAAAGCACTGCGAGGACCAGGTGAAAGCTTTGAAGTCTGGTTCCAAAACTATCTTGTCTGCCCCATGTTTGTTGCATGTCTTGCCCTGAAGTTCTGGTTTTCTAATTTGAGGATAAGGTGTAATGCTGAGGGAAAGTCTACAGGTTCTTTGATTCCAAGTAGACGAGGCAAGTGGCCTTGTAACCCTCGTACGATAGTGTCTAGAGCCTTGTCTCTGTACATTTTATTCATTAATAGTTCTGCTTCTCTTCCTAATCCTATAAAACCGATCTTGTTAAGGATTAGGGATAGGTGCTTATAAACTGTTTGATAGACTTCTTCCACCGATTGGTTAGCATCCTGTATAAGCAATGTCGTTTAGTATTCTAATGTGATAATGTCGCGTAATAAAGTGTCAGAACTTTCGAGGTCGGTAGCCAGTTTAACGGGGTATTGTAGGATTCTAGTGCACTGTCATTGTGTCCTGCAATTTTGTTACGTATGGTATGTAAGATACCATAGTATTTTGGGGTACCCTGGGAAGCACTGTACACTTATAAGATATGGTCTACTCTCTTCTTCCATAGCTGAACTCAGAAGGATCCTCTGCAAATTCTCGGATAGTTTTTACTGTATCCGGCACTCTATCTAAGTCGCCTAAGTTCCCTGCATGCCTTGGAACAATCACCTTGTCTGTTACATTCGAGAATTCTTTCGAAGAATGACGTGTGAACAAACCAGGCAATTGTTGTGCTAGAATTTTACTCACTGTTGCTCCGTCTGTAATTTCGGCCATATTTCTATTATGTTCTTGTTCCTCCTACCGTCTGATTCGTTGTCTACAAGCTTTACCACTTAGTACTGAGGTCCTGATCAAGTTATTCACTTTAGCCATAAAATACTAAGTGAATTCGGATTAATAATGGGTCGAGCTTAAGATAAGTCAAGGGAGCAAATGATGGAGCTTATTTCTAATTATATTTGAAGCGAGTTATTAAGATGTTATGTTTTTTTTTAAGATAATTCATGTTTTTGTGTGTGTGTTTAAGTTTGTTGATTGTTTGTATCATAAATTTTATAAGCAGATGATGGTTTTTATACCATTCGACCATTGAAAATGGTCAAAAATGGTATACTAAGTTTGTGCAAAAGTATGTAACAGGCAGAAGGAGACATGACAGACCCCATAAAGTATATATATTCTGGCTCAGGATCAACAGCCGAGTCGATTAAGCCATGCCTGTCTGTCCGTCTGTCTGTTTGAACCAAGTTTATTTGAAACCCGCACCCACCGCCCACGCAAATTGATAAGAATATTAAGAAAAGTATTACAGTTACAAACACCAAATTTGGCATGATAGTTCCTGTGAATCATGCGCAGATAATGTTTATTTCAAATTTGAGTTGCCACGCCCACCGCCCACGCAAATCAACAATTTTTCAATATTATGGAAAGTATTACAGTTGCACCCACCAAATTCGGAATGATGATTCCTGTAAATCATGTGCAGATAAAGATTATTTCAAATTTGAGGTGCCACGCCCACCGCCTACGCAATCGATAATTCACGAATATAAAGGAAGGTATTTAGGTTACAGATTTCTGCTTTAGAAAACGTAACATCCAATCCCAAAATTACAATCCGATCGGACAATAAATACATAAGTTATTAAAGAAAACGTTTTTCATAGTTCCGTTACCAGCGTCATTACAGCATGTCGTCTGCATCATTTTAGTCTTTGTGGGTGTGTCTGTATATCTGTGTGAGTGCGAGTTAGTACCAGTTAGTGCAACTACGACGTTGGTCAAAAGGTATCTTACCGTCGGGCGCGCTCGACTGTACCTTTCCTTACTTGTTTTCTTTTACGTTGGACGGTCACTCATGTGATGTTTTTTTATACCCGCTACTCATAGAGTAGAAGGGTATTATAACTTTTTATACCCGCTACTCATAGAGTAGAAGGGTATTATAACTTTGTTCAAACCGAAAATGTATGAAACAGGCAGAAGGAGACACCTCCGACCCCATAAAGTATATATATTCTGGCTCAGGATCAACAGCCGAGTCGATATAGCCATGTCCGTCTGTCCGTCTGTCTGTCCGTGTGAAAATCTAGATCTCAGCTATTATAAGAGCTAGAACTACCAAATTTGGTGACAATATGTGTTATTATTGCACGCTTATCAAGTTTATTTTGGAAATCGAAAAACATTGATTACAAGCGCAATTTTGATTTACATGATAACTATAGCTAGCCAGATGATCTCTGAAAATTTGGTAACAATCGGATAATAAACACAGAAGTTATTCAGCTTAACGTTTTCCATAGCTGTAAGCAGCGCTGCCGGCAGTTTATTTTGGATTTTGGCCACGCCCCCTTCCGCCCCCGTAAATCGAAAAAAACATTGATTACAAGCGCAATTTTGATGCCATATTGTTCATTTTCGGTATACATGATATCTATAGCTAGCCAGATAATCTCTGCAAATTTGGTAACAATCGGACAGAAGTTATTCAGCTTAACGTTTTCCATAGCTGTAAGCAACGCTGCCGGCAGCGCTGCTTGCAGCATTGTGCCGAATCGTTTGTGCGTGCACGGTGGTGAAATGGGTTAAGTTGTGGACTGCAAAACGAACAGGACTATTATCGCATCAATAATTAAAAAATGTTTTTTTTTATTTTAGATTTTGACTTTGCATAAATATTGTAAGTCCATAGCCTTTTACGGTCAAAATATGATTATAGCCGTTTTTTTTTGTTCCGCAAATAAATGATGTACGAGCAGCTGGGTAGCAGATATATTACAGTCGAGCACACTCGAATTTAGCTTTCCTACTTGTATTTCTTTTGATTTATAGCTTTACAGTTTTTATACCCGCTATTAGAGTAGAAGAGTATTATAACTTTGTTCAAACCGAAAATGTATGTAATGAGTCAATATAGCCATGTCCGTCTGTCCGTCTGGCTGTCCATGTGAACCTCTAGATGTCAGCTATTATAAGAGCTAGGACTACCAAATTTGGTGACAAAATGTTTTATTATTGCACGCTGATCAAGTTTACTTTGGATTTTGGCCATGTCCCCTTTCGCCACCGTAAATCGAAAAAAATTGATTACAAGCGCAATTTGGATGCCATATTGTTAATTTTCGGCTTATTTGATAACTATAGCTAGCCAAATGATCTCTGAATTTGGTAACAATCGGATAATAAACACAGAAGTTATTCAGCCTAACGTTTTCCATAGCTATAAGCAGCGCTGCCTGCAGCGCTGCTTGCAGCATTGTGCTGAATAGTGTGTGCGTGTACGGTGGTGAAATGGGTTAAGTTGTGGACAGCAAAAGGAACAGTACTATTATGCATTTACGGGTTTGAGTCCCGCCCGCATCAAAAATTAAATGTGTGCAAAAACTATATTTTAGACCTTGGATTTTAAAAAAATCATGGTCTATTGTGTTTGTCGAAATGTGCGTAACAGGTAGAAGGAGGCATCTGCGACCCCAAAAAGTATATATATTCTTTCGCAGAATCACTAGCCGAGTCGATTAAGCCATGTCTGTCTGTCCGTCTGTCTGTCTGTATGAACGCCTATATCTCAGAAACTTAAAAAAATTAGAGCCACCAAATTTGGTGACAACACTTATGTTAATCATACTCTGTAAAATTTTTATTAAAATGTGGGGCACACTTACTTCCGCCCCCGCAAATCGAAAAATCGTATTGCAAGCGTCTATATCTTAGAAACTAATAAAGCTAGAACCACCAAATTTGGTGACAACACTTATGTGAATCATACGCTGTAAAATTTTTATTAAAATTTGGGACACGCCTACTTCCTCCCCCGCAATTCGATAAACCGTATAGCAAGCGCAATAATAAAGCTAGAGTATTCAGTTTTGGTGTGAATGATAATTATCACGACCTAAAAGATCGCTGAAAATTTGGTTCCGATCGGATAATGAACATAAATGTACTGCGCCCACTGCAAGCAAGCAAGCAGTGTTTTTTCCAAGCAGTGTTTTTTTTCCACTGCTTGGACTGCTTGGCGTCTAACTGAAAACTATATGTGTTGTTTATTATTTTTATTTGAAAAACACGTTTACCAATAACAGTTTTCTAAATCTGATTTTTTTCATAACCTTGAAAAATCCATGGTCTTATACAGTCAACACTTGACTGTAGCCGTTATTACTTGTTCTCTATTAATTCAGCCCATTTGGGCGCGCCGGGTAACTTTGGTATAGTAAGCTTTATCTAATTTAACAAAAATTTTAACAATTTCATAACAATCACAGATATCAAATAAAATGAATGATAAGCGTCAGCTTCTGCTGACCCTTGTCAAAGGAAATCGGGAAATGAGATACCTCGATTGCCTTCTATTGAGCCTCCTTCGTGCGCGAGATCTGTTTAGAGCGCTGGCCAGCCGATTTTTGTGACGCTCCAGAATTGGTGATTATCTATTGATAAATAAAGCACTGCGAGGACTAGGTGAAGGCTTTGAAGTCTGGTTCCAAAACTATCTTGTCTGCCCCATGTTTGTTGCATGTCTTGCCCTGAAGTTCTGGTTTTCTAATTTGAGGAAAGGTG
Organism: Zaprionus ghesquierei; assembly: GCA_018904095.1. Lineage (NCBI taxonomy): Eukaryota > Metazoa > Arthropoda > Insecta > Diptera > Drosophilidae > Zaprionus > Zaprionus ghesquierei. Next base: position 76,017 of record JAEIGP010000192.1, on the reverse strand, counting down.
TAATGCTGAGGGAAAGTCTACAGGTTCTTTGATTCCAAGTAGACGAGGCAAGTGGCCTTGTAACCCTCGTACGATAGTGTCTAGAGCCTTGTCTCTGTACATTTTATTCATTAACAGTTCTGCTTCTCTTCCTAATCCTATAAAACCGATCTTGTTAAGGATTAGGGATAGGTGCTTATAAACTGTTTGATAGACTTCTTCCACCGATTGGTTAGCATCCTGTATAAGCAATGTCGTTTAGTATTCTAATGTGATAATGTCGCGTAATAAAGTGTCAGAACTTTCGAGGTCGGTAGCCAGTTTAATGGGGTATTGTAGGATTCTAGTGCACTGTCATCGTGTCCTGCAATTTTGTTACGTATGGTATGTAAGATACCATAGTATTTTGGGGTACCCTGGGAAGCACTGTACACTTATAAGATATGGTCTACTCCCTTCTTCCATAGCTGAACTCAGAAGGATCCCCTGCAAATTCTCGGATAGTTTTTACTGTATCCGGCACTATATCTAAGTCGCCTAAGTTCCCTGCATGCCTTGGAACAATCACCTTGTCTGTTACATTCGAGAATTCTTTCGAAGAATGACGTGTGAACAAACCAGGCAATTGTTGTGCTAGAATTTTACTCACTATTGCTCCGTCTGTAATTTCGGCCATATTTCTATTATATTCTTGTTGTTGTCTACAAGCTTTACCACTTAGTACTGAGGTCCTGATCAAGTTATTCACTTTAGCCATAAAATACTAAGTGAATCCGGATTAATAATGGGTCGAGCTTAAGATAAGTCAAGGGAGCAAATGATGGAGCTTATTTCTAATTATATTTGAAGCGAGTTAGTAAGATGTTATGTTTTTTTTTAAGATAATTCATGTTTTTGTGTGGAAAGTGGTCAAAAATGGTATACTAAGTTTGTGCAAAAGTATGTAACAGGCAGAAGGAGACATGACAGACCATACAGTTACAAACACCAAATTTGGCATGATAGTTTCTGTGAATCATGCGCAGATAATGTTTATTTCAAATTTGAGTTGCCACACCCACCGCCCACGCAAATCAACAATTTTTCAATATTATGGAAAGTATTACAGTTACACCCACCAAATTCGGAATGATGATTCCTGTAAATCATGTGCAGATAAAGATTATTTCAAATTTGAGGTGCCACGCCCACCGCCTACGCAATCGACAATTCACGAATATAAAGGAAAGTATTTAGGTTACAGATTTCTGCTTTAGAACACGTAACATCCAATCCCAAAATTACAATCCGATCGGACAATAAATACATAAGTTATTAAAGAAAACGTTTTTCATAGTTCCGTTACCAGCGTTATTACAGCATGTCGTCTGCATCATTTTAGTCTTTGTGGGTGTGTCTGTATGTCTGTGTGAGTGCGAGTTAGTACCAGTTAGTGCAACTACGACGTTGGTCAAAAGGTATCTTACCGTCGGGCGCGCTCGACTGTACCTTTCCTTACTTGTTTTCTTTTACGTTGGACGGTCACTCATGTGATGTTTTTTTATACCCGCTACTCATAGAGTAGAAGGGTATTATAACTTTTTATACCCGCTACTCATAGAGTAGAAGGGTATTATAACTTTGTTCAAACCGAAAATGTATGAAACAGGCAGAAGGAGACACCTCCGACCCCATAAAGTATATATATTCTGGCTCAGGATCAACAGCCGAGTCGATATAGCCATGTTCGTCTGTCCGTCTGTCTGTCCGTGTGAAAATCTAGATCTCAGCTATTATAAGAGCTAGAACTACCAAATTTGGTGACAATATGTGTTATTATTGCACGCTTATCAAGTTTATTTTGGAAATCGAAAAAACATTGATTACAAGCGCAATTTTGATTTACATGATAACTATAGCTAGCCAGATGATCTCTGAAAATTTGGTAACAATCGGATAATAAACACAGAAGTTATTCAGCTTAACGTTTTCCATAGCTGTAAGCAGCGCTGCCGGCAGTTTATTTTGGATTTTGGCCACGCCCCCTTCCGCCCCCGTAAATCGAAAAAAACATTGATTACAAGCGCAATTTTGATGCCATATCTATAGCTAGCCAGATGATCTCTGCAAATTTGGTAACAATCGGACAGAAGTTATTCAGCTTAACGTTTTCTACAGCTGTAAGCAACGCTGCCGGCAGCGCTGCTTGCAGCATTGTGCCGAATCGTGTGTGCGTGTATGGTGGTGAAATGGGTTAAGTTGTGAACTGCAAAACGAACAGTACTATTATGCATTTACGGGTTCGAGTCCCGCCCGCATCAATAAATAAATGTGTGCAAAAATGTTTTTTTTTATTTTAGATTTTGACTTTGCATAAATATTGTAAGTCCATAGCCTTTTACGGTCAAAATATGATTGTAGCCGTTTTTTTTTTGTTCCGCAAATAAATGATGTACGAGCAGCTGGGTAGCGGATATATTACAGTCGAGCACACTCGAATGTAGCTTTCCTACTTGTTTTTTTTTATTTATAGCATTACAGTTTTTATACCCGATATTAGAGTAGAAGAGTATTATAACTTTGTTCAAACCGAAAATGTATGTAATGAGTCAATATAGCCATGTCCGTCTGTCCGTCTGGCTGTCCGTGTGAACCTCTATATGTCAGCTATTATAAGAGCTAGGACTACCAAATTTGGTGACAAAATGTTTTATTATTGCACGCTGATCAAGTTTACTTTGGATTTTGGCCATGAAATGGGTTAAGTTGTGGACAGCAAAAGGAACAGTACTATTATGCATTTACGGGTTCGAGTCCCGCCCGCATCAAAAATTAAATGTGTGCAAAAACTATATTTTAGACCTTGGATTTTAAAAAAATCATGGTCTATTGTGTTTGTCGAAATGTGCGTAACAGGTAGAAGGAGGCATCTGCGACCCCAAAAAGTATATATATTCTTTCGCAGAATCACTAGCCGAGTCGATTAAGCCATGTCTGTCTGTCCATCTGACCGTCAGTCCGTCTGTATGGACGCCTATGTCTCAAAAATTATATATCTAGACCCACCAAATTTGGTGACAACACTTATGGGAATCATACGCTGTAAAATGTTTATTAAAATTTGGGCCACGCCTACTTCCCCCCCGCAAATCGAGAAACGGTATAGCAAGCGCAATAATAAAGCTAGAGAAATAAGTTTTGGTGTGTGTGATAAATATCGCTCCCTGCAAATTTGTTCCGATCGGATAATGAACATAAAAGTTATTCAACGTTTCATATAGATTTGATATGCGCCCACTACAAGCAAGCAAGCAGTGTTTTTTCCAAGGAGTGTTTTTTTCCAACTTCTTGGACAGCTTGGCGTCTAACTGAAAACTATATGTTTTGTTTATTATGTTTCTTTGAAAAACGCGTTTAATAACAGTTTTCTCAATCTGAATTTTTTCATAATCTTTAGAAATCTATGGCCTTATACAGTCAACACTTGACTGTAGCCGTTCTTACTTGTTTTTTTTTTTAAATTTATTCGATTTCAATTGATTTGTCTTCATTTAGTACCATACAGTGGCTGCATGGTATTTTTATACCCGCTACTCATAGAGTAGAAGGGTATTATAACTTTGTTCAAACCGACAATGTATGTAATAGCCAGAAGGAGACACCTCCGACCCCGTAAGTATATATATTCTGGCTCAGGATCAACAGCCGAGTCGATATAGCCATGTCCGTCTGTCTGTCTGTCCGTCTGTCTGTGGTGACAGTATGTGTTATTATTGCACACTGATCAAGTTTATTTTGGATTTTGACCACGCCCCCTTCCGCCCCCGTAAATCGAAAAAAAATGATTAAAAGCGCAGTTTTGATGCAATATTATTCATTTTCGGCTTATATGATAAATATAGCTAACCAGATGATCTCTGTAAATTTGGTAACAATCGGATAATAAGCACAGAAGTTATTCAGCTTAACGTTTTCCATAGCTGTAAGCAGTGCTGCCGGCAGCGCAAATTCTTTATTTGTACAGGAAATAATAAGAATGCCTTACAATGCAAATTTTTATTTAGCTTACTAGAAAAGCGATGAACTCCTGAATCGACAGGCCCGTGGTTTGATTCCCAGTTCTTACCGCTTAAGCTTTTTCTTTTTTTTTAAGAACTTATACTTTAATTTGTGAATATGCATTAATTGGTGGTCGTGCATTTTATTAAACATTTTTTTAATGGCTCACAATGAACTTAGTTAACAAGTGGAGAAGTGACAGTCTCTTAAATTAGCTGTGTGCGATTGTTAGAGCGCAGCTTTTACTTATATTTTTATACCCGCTACTCATAGAGTAAAAGGGTATTATAACTTTGTTCCAACCGAATATGTATGTAACAGGCAGAAGGAGACACCTCCGACCCCATAAAGTATATATATTCTGGCTCAGGATCAACAGCCGAGTTGATATAGCCATGTCCGTCTTCCATAGCTGTAAGCAGTGCTGCCGGCAGCGCAAATTCTTTATTTGTACAGGAAATAATAAGAATGCCTTACAATGCAAATTTTTATTTAGCTTAGTAGAAAAGCGATGAACTCCTGAATCGACAGGCCCGTGGTTCGATTCCCAGTTCTTGCCGCTTAAGCTTTTTCTTTTATTTTTTTAAGAACTTATACTTTAATTTGTGAATATGCATTAATTGGTGGTCGTGCATTTTATTAAACATTTTTTTAATGGCTCACAATGAACTTAGTGAACAAGTGGAGAAGTGGAGAAGTGACAGTCTCTTAAATTAGCTGTGTGCGCTTGTTAGAGCGCAGATTTTGCTTATATTTTTATACCCGCTACTCATAGAGTAGAAGGGTATTATAACTTTGTTCAAACCGAAAATGTATGTAACAGGCAGAAGGAGACTACTCCGACCCCATAAAGTATATGTCGCATCATTATTAGTCTTATTTTTATTTTCTATGTTCCATCTCTAATAAACATGTCACCTCTAATAAATAAAATTCGTATCGAGCTGTTCTTGTCTTCGTTTCTTTTTGATCGCGGTTCGCTGAGTTCCGTTATGCGAGTTTGACGGATTTTGCTCTGTTCTACATAGCCTCGGTTCGACGATGCGTTAGAGTGAGACAAATGCTTGTCCTGTGGTGAGTTCGGACCAGCATGTATCAAGCGAGATGGAGCGATGTTGAAATGTACACGAGGCACTTTTGTTTGAAAACTCTGAGAAAGCAGACGCGTGAATATGTCGCAACCGAGGAAGTGTACGACTCGCGGGCGGAACGCGGCAACAGAGGACCCCGAAACAGTTAACTTCCCGACATCAGAAGTGGGATCGCCTCAGCCCCAAGCCATCACTGATGATCGCCTGTCCACAATTTTGGAAATGCAGCATCGTAATCTATTGGAAATTGTGAATGCCGTGAGGGGCTCGCAGACTACACAAGTAGTTGTACTACCCAAGTTCAACCCTGAGTCCGCCGGTTCAAGTGCAGCCACTTGGTGCTCTACAGTGGACCTTATTGTAGGAGAAAATCCTCTGGATGGCAGTGCTTTGCTCATGGCCTTAACCAAATCATTGGAGGGCAGTGCTTCTAATTGGCTGTCACAAATTTGTTTCGCCGGAATGACTTGGAGCCAATTCCAAGAAATGTTCCTTCAGCAGTATGAAGGCAATGAGACGCCAGCAGCAACAGTCTTTAATGTATTAAACGGGCGGCCAAACGACGGCGAATGTCTTGCGCTGTATGGTAGCCGATTAATAACAACACTTATGGCAAAATGGAAGTCCATGACCGCAGAAGAAATTGCAGTGTCTGTTGCCCTGGCACATGCTGCAAATATAGATGGTAGGCTGCAACGCACTGTGTTCACAACTACTGTCAAAACACGCAACGAGTTGCAGAACGAGCTAAGAGCGTTTTCGTATGGCAAGAGGAAGGACCATCCCGTTCCAGAAAATTCTACCAGCAAAAGAGCTCGCCTACACCCAAATGTTAAGTGCCACTTTTGTGGAAAAATTGGCCACAAGATAGCTGACTGCCGCTCCGTGAAAAACAACTTAAAGAATCAACAAGGATCCAGTTCGAGTATTGGGCGCTTATCTGACTCTAAACCTGGGTCAATTACTTGCTATAGATGTGGGAACCAGGGGCATATAGCGTCAGCTTGCCCTGCAAGACAATCGTTGTCAAACCAAACTAAAGCCGACGAGAAGCGTGTCAACGTGTGTCACGTAGTCGAGCCAATTGGGACATTGATATCATCGGGTGAGTCGTATCCATTTTATTTCGACTCTGGAGCCGAATGCTCACTTGTAAGAGAATCTGTGTCCACCCAACTCTCGGGCACACGAATTAACAACATTGTAGTTTTAAAGGGTATCGGAAATAATACTGTTACTAGTACATTACAAATTTTGTCAAACGTAACAATAAGTGGTTACTGTCTCGAAGTGCTTTTTCACGTAATTCTTAATGATTGCATTAATTATAATATTATAATTGGACGCGAAATTTTAAGTCAGGGATTTAGTGCTACTATAACAATAGATAAAATAGAGTTATGTAAAACAAGGTCTGTGCAAACCCTATCTGCTTTGAGTAGTAGTTTTAATCTTGAAAATGTTAATACCGAATTGTGTGGCGAGGATAGGAAAATCTTGGTAAATCTTTTGAATGAATTCTGTGACTCATTTATAGACGGTTTTCCCAAAATCGTGTTACAACTGGCGAATTAGAAGTACGCTTAATCGATCCAATAAAAACTGTACACAGACGACCGTACCGACTTAGTATAGAGGAAAAACAAATTGTCCGAAACAAGGTTAATGAGCTGCTGTTAGCTAACATCATCCGTCCTAGCAGCTCACCGTTCGCCAGTCCAGTTTTACTCGTTAAAAAGAAAAATGGTTCTGATCGTCTTTGCGTGGATTACCGCGAACTAAATACAAACACAGTTGCAGAAAAATATCCCTTACCACTAATTAGTGACCAAATATCTAGGTTGCGTGGAGCAAGTTTCTTTAGTTGCTTGGATATGGCCAGCGGGTTTCATCAGATACCTATTCACGCAAATTCAATTGAACGCACGGCTTTTGTGACACCTGACGGCCAATTCGAATTTCTAACTATGCCCTTCGGGTTAAAGAATGCCCCATCCGTGTTCCAGCGTGCAGTTATGAAAGCTTTGGGTGAGCTTGCCCATTCTTACGTTATCGTTTATATGGACGATATAATGATTATCGCAGAAACAAAAGAAGAAGCTTTTGTAAGGTTAAGGACAGTTTTGAAAATATTATCGCAGGCTGGGTTTTCTTTTAATATCGGAAAATGTTCATTCCTGAAATCTTGCGTTGAATATCTGGGGTTTGTGGTAAAAGAGGGCGAAATAAGACCAAATCCATCTAAGATAAAAGCATTAGTCGCTTTACCGCCTCCGCAGTCTGTTACCCAAGTAAGACAATTTATTGGCCTAGCCTCTTATTTTAGGCAGTTTGTGCCAAAGTTTTCAGAAATCATGAAACCCTTATATAGACTGACCTGCAAAAACAAAATATTTGAATGGAAACTTGAACACGAACAAATTCGTCAAAAAGTCACTAAATTGCTTACAAATGAGCCCGTCCTTGTTATCTTCGATCCTCGGCATCCCATTGAACTGCATACAGATGCCAGTATGGATGGCTACGGAGCAATTCTACTCCACAAAATAGATAATAAACGTCGTGTAGTTGAGTATTACAGCAAACAAACATCCTTGACGGAATCTCGATATCATTCGTACGAGCTTGAAACTTTAGCTGTGTATAACTCCATGAGACACTTTCGTCACTATTTACATGGGCGACGATTTGTTGTTTTTACAGACTGTAATTCCCTAAAAGCTACTCGCAACAAGACTGAACTAACGCCGAGAGTACACCGTTGGTGGGCATATATGCAGTCCTTCGACTTTGACATAGAATATAGACCTGGTGCCAAAATGGCACATGTTGATTTCTTGTCACGCAATCCACTGCCAACTGCTCGGGTTATTACTGGTGAGGAAGAAAAACATGTTCTATTGGCTAAAATAACGGACAACTGGTTACTTGCAGAACAACAAAAGGATTCAGAGATTTCCACGATTGTTGTTAAAATACAGAACAATGAATTGGGTGAGAGCTTGGCAAAAAGTTATGAAATACGCTCGAAAATGCTTTTTCGCAAAATTCAAAGGAACGGTAAAACTCGTTGCCTGCCAGTTGTCCCCAGATCATTCAGATGGTCAGTAGGGAACCATGTCCATGAAGCAGTTGTACATCTTGGGTGGGAAAAGACTTTAGACAAAATGTACGAATTTTACTGGTTTGAGAACATGGCCAAATATGTTCGCAAGTTCGTTGATAATTGCATTACGTGTAAGTTAACTAAGCCTCCGTCAGGAAAATTGCCAATCGAACTCCACCCCATACCAAAAGTAGAAATTCCATGGCACACGATCCATATAGATATTACGGGAAAATTAAGCGGCAAGAGGGATCAAAAGGAATATATTATCGTTCTGATTGACGCGTTTACAAAGTTTGTTTCTTTGCACCACACGGTAACCATTAATAGTGAAAGTTGTATAGACGCCTTGAAGGCTTCAATTTCCGTATTCGGTGTACCAACACGAATCATTGCAGATCAGGGTAAATGCTTTACAGGCTCTTGTTTCAGTGAATTTTGTTCCATGCAAAAAATTCAACTACACTTAATTGCAACAGGGGCTAGTCGTGCCAATGGACAGGTAGAACGCGTTATGAGTGTGCTTAAACGCATGCTTACGGCGGTAGAGAGCAGCCATCGTTCTTGGCAAGATGCCTTAGGAGAGATACAACTAGCTATAAATTGTACTACAAATCGCATAACGAAAGCCAGTCCTCTTGAATTACTAATCGGAAAAGAATGTAGACCATTTAATATGTTACCAATATGTGAACAAGTTAATAAAGTCGATGTAAATATTATAAGAAATATCGCGAGAGAAAACATTAAAAAGAACGCCTTGTATGAAAAAACTAGATTCGATAAGCACAAAGCCAAATTTGATAACTTTAGTGTTGGCGATTATGTTTTACTTAAGAACGAAGAAAGGCACCAAACAAAATTAGACCAAAAGTATAAAGGACCTTTCCTTGTGACAGAGGTACTTGAGGGAGATCGTTATATTTTAAAATCTTTAACTAATAAGCGGACTTATAAGTACCCACATGAAGCTTTGCGCAGTATGCCAACAGAGGAGATCCCCAAAGAGTTAGATCTATGTGACGATCATGAAAACGTTGAAAGAGACGTTAGAAATCCCTTGGTGGATTCCAATGTGGATGAAAACGTTGAAAGAGACGTTAGAAATCCGTTGGTGGATTCCAATGTGGATGAAAACGTTGAAAGAGACGTTAGAAATCCGTCGGTGGATGCCAATGTGAGCGGAAAGTTACTGAGTTGTTTGAAGACTCAAGTGAATGAGAGGCATTGATGGATTTCAATGCGAGATTGGGGACACATGCAACGTCGCCAAGTTGCCAGTGCTAGTAGGTACACGTGTTACTGTGTTGACTTATTTGATGTCTGGTGACTGGCGGCGTGGCAGGTTGAATTGTCCTAGTGTGTTGCTAATAATAACAAACGATCTTCTTGGTACTTCTGTCACTCGAGTTGGTCGATAACATGAAAAATAAAATTAAAAAAAAAAAAAAAAAAAAAGGAGAACCTTTATTAATACTCTGAATTACGTTTAATGTTATCTTTCTAGATTAAGCTTGTTTAATTTTGAAACTTATATTACACACGAGGACGTGTGCTGGTCAGGAAGGCCGTGTCGCATCATTATTAGTCTTATTTTTATTTTCTATGTTCCATCTCTAATAAACATGTCACCTCTAATAAATAAAATTCGTATCGAGCTGTTCTTGTCTTCGTTTCTTTTTGATCGCGGTTCGCTGAGTTCCGTTATGCGAGTTTGACGGATTTTGCTCTGTTCTACATAGCCTCGGTTCGACGATGCGTTAGAGTGAGACAAATGCTTGTCCTGTGGTGAGTTCGGACCAGCATGTATCAAGCGAGATGGAGCGATGTTGAAATGTACACGAGGCACTTTTGTTTGAAAACTCTGAGAAAGCAGACGCGTGAATATGTCGCAACCGAGGAAGTGTACGACTCGCGGGCGGAACGCGGCAACAGAGGACCCCGAAACAGTTAACTTCCCGACATATATATATTCTGGCTCAGGATCAACAGCCGAGTCGATATAGCCATTTCAGTCTGTCCGTCTGTCTGTCCGTGTGAAAATCTAGATCTCAGCTATTATAAAAGTTAGGACTACCAAATTTGGTGCCAATATGTGTTATTATTGCACGCTGATCAAGTTTATTTTGGATTTTGGCCAAGCCCCCTTCCGCCCCCGTAAACATAAAAAACATTGATTACAAGCGAAATTTTGATGCCATATTGTTCATTTTCGGTTTACATGATAACTATAGATGATCTCTGAAAATTTGGTAACAATCGGATAATAAACACAGAAGTTATTCAGCTTAACGTTTTCCACAGCTGTAAGCAGCGCTGCTTGCAGCATTGTGACGAATCGTGTGTGCGTGTACGGTGGTGAAATGGGTTAAGTTGTTGACTGTAACACGAACAGTACTATTATGCATTTACGGGTTCGAGTCCCGCCCGCATCAAAAATTAAATGTGTGCAAAAATGTTTTTTTTTTTATTTTAGATTTTGACTTTGCATTATTATTTATGAATAAATAGCAACAACAACACGCATCATGCAATTAGACTTTGTTTTTGTCGTGCAAGAATTTCCGAATGATCTCATAATGTAACTTTGGCAAAATTTGCGTAATGGCTTAATGACCGAATGGAGAAGTGGTGGACCTCTTAATTAATGGGTCCAAGGTTCGATTCCGCATGCATGCGTGTCATGGTGGGGGAGATCGAACTTTTCTTATTTTTTGTAAAGAAAAGTTTTCGCCTCCCTTTTTGAGCTTCCTTCATGAAACTTTGTTTACGTGTTTTTTATTGCTACCCGCTGTAAATAAGTCGGGACGAGCCGGTACGGGCCGATACATCGTATAGATGCCATAGAACCTATCGGTCGTTTTTTTAACAAAATTTATTAAAAGTTAGAGTGCTCCAGAACACTTTCTATTCAAGTATATAAAGAGGTATTAAAAGGGCACATATCGTTTTTTACATGCACATATTCGATTTATAGTCTTCAACAGGTAGAATTATTATTTTTACTGTTTAAGTGATAAATCTTGAATTTTTGTGGTACCTGAATAAAAGTTATACGTTTTCAATACTTTTTACTCCTTTTGCCGGCAGCGCTGCTTGCAGCATTGTACTGAATAGTGTGTGCGTATACGGTGGTGAAATGGGTTAAGTTGTGGACTGCATAACGAACAAAACTATTATGCATTTATGGGATCGAGTCCCACCCGCATCAAAAATGAAATGCTGCCAGCAGCGCTGCTTGCAGCATTGTGCCGAATCGTGTGTGCATGTACGGTGGTGAAATGGGTTAAGTTGTGGACTGCAAAACGAACAGTACTATTAGGCATTTACGGGTTCGAGTCTCGCCCTGGCTAGCTATATATATCATGCAAACCGGCAATGAACAATATGGCATCAAAATTGCACTTGTAATCAATCTTTTTTCAATTTGCGGGGGCGGAAGGGGGCGTGGCCAAAATCCAAAATAAACTTGATCAGCGTGCAATAATAACACATACTGTCACCAAATTTGGTAGTTCTAGCTCTTATAATAGCTGAGATCTAGATTTTCCCACGGACAGACAGACGGACAGACAGACAGAGGGACAGACGGACATGGCTATATCGACTCGGCTGTTGATCCTGCGCCAGAATATATATACTTTATTGGGTCGGAGGTGTCTCCTTCTGCCTGTTACATACATTTTCGGTTTGAACAAAGTTATAATACCCTTCTACTCTATGAGTAGCGGGTATAAAAATAATTTTTTGCACACATTTAATTTTTGATGCGGGTGGGACTCGAACCCATAAATGCATAATAGTTTTGTTCGTTATGCAGTCCACAACTTAACCCATTTCACCGCCGTATACGCACACACTATTCGGTACAATGCTGCAAGCAGCGCTGCCGGCAAACGGAATAAAAAGTATTGAAAACGTATAACTTTTATTCAGGTACCATAAAAATCCAAGATTTATCACTAAAACAGTAAAAATAATAATTCTACCTATTGAAGACTATAAATCGAATATGTGCATGTAAAAAACGATATGTGCCCTTTTAATACCTCTTTATATACTTGAATGGAAAGTGTTCTGGAGCACTCTTACTTTTAATAAATTTTGTTAAAAAAACGACCGATAGGTTCTATGGCATCTATACGATATATCGGTGCGTACCGGCTCGTTCCGACTTATTTACAGCGGGCAGCAAAAAGAAACATATATACAAAGTTTAATGAAGGAAGCTCAAAAAGGGAGGCAAAAACTTTTCTTTGCAAAAAATAAGAAAAGTTCGATCTCCCCCACCATGACACGTATGCATGCGGAATCGAACCTTGGACCCATTACCTAAGAGGTCCACCACTTCCCCATTCGGTCATTAAGCCGTTACGCAAATTTTGACAAAGTTACATTACGAGACCATTCGGAAATTCTTGCACGACAAAAACAAAGTCTGAATGCATGATGCGTGTTGTTGTTGCTATTTATTCATAAATAATAATCATAAACATACAATTAAATAAAAACACGTAAGAAAGCTACAGTCGAGTGTGCTGGACTGTAATATACCCGCTACCCAGCTGCTCGTACATCATTTATTTGCGGAACAAAAAAAACGGCTACAATCATATTTTGACCGTAAAAGGTTATGGACTTACAATATTTATGCAAAGTCAAAATCTAAAACAAAACAAGTAAGAAAGCTACAGTCGAGTGTGCTCGACTGTAATATACCCGCTACCCAGCTGCCCGTCTGTCTGTCTGTCCGTCTGTCTGTCTGTCCGCCTGTCTGTCCGTGTGAAAATCTAGATCTCAGCTATTATAAGAGCTAGTACGACCAAATTTGGTGACAGTATGTGCTATTATTGCACGCTGATCAAGTTTATTTTCCATTTTGACCACGCCCCCTTCCGCCCCTGTAAATCAAAAAAAATTGAATACAAGCGCAATTTTGAAGCCATATTGTTCATTTTCGGTTTATATGATAATTATAGCTAGCCAGATGATCTCTGAAAATTTGGTAACAATCGGATAATAAACACAGAAGTTATTCAGCTTAACTTTTTCCATAGCTAAAGGCAGCGCTGCCGGCAGCGCAAATTCTTTATTTGTACAGGAAATAATAAGAATGCCTTATAATGCAAATTTTTGCAGTTGTTGGATAACAGCGTCAGTAGCTTAGTGAAAATGCGATGAACTCCTGAACCGACAGGCCCGTAGTTCGATTACCAGTTCATGCCGCTTTAGCTTTTTATACCCGTTACTCATACAGTAGAAGGGTATTATAACTTTGTTCAAACCGAAAATGTATGTAACAGGCAGAAGGAGACACCTCCGACCCCATAAAGTATATATATTCTGGCTCAGGATCAATAGCCGAGTCGATATAGCCATGTCCGTCTGACTGTCCGTGTGAAAATCTAGATCTCAGCTATTATAAGAGCTAGAACTACCAAATTTGGTGACAATATGTGTTATTGTTGCACGTTTATCAAGTTTATTTTGGATTTTGGCCACGCCCCCTTCTGCCCCGTAAATCGAAAAAACATTGATTGCAAAACGAACAGTACTATTATGCATTTACGGGTTCGAGTCCCGCCCGCATCAAAAATTAAATGTGTGCAAAAATTTTTTTTTTATTTTAGATTTTGACTTTGCATAAATATTGTAAGTCCATAGCCTTTTACGGTCAAAATATGATTGTAGCCGTTTTTTTTTTGTTTCACAAATAAATGATGTACGAGCAGCTGGGTAGCGGGTATATTACAGTCGAGCACTCTCGAATGTAGCTTTCTTACTTGTTTTATTTTTATTTTTTATTCATTTGTATGTTTATGTTTTGAGAATAAATAGCAACAACAAAACGCATCATGCATTCAGACTTTGTTTTTGTCGTGCAAGAATTTCCGAATGGTCTCATAATGTAACTTTGGCAAAATTTGGGTAATGGAATAATGACCGAATGGAGAAGTGGTGGACCTCTTAGGTAATGGGTCCAAAGTTCGATTCCGCATGCATGCGTGTCATGGTGGGGGAGATCGAACTTTTCTTATTTTTTGCAAAGAAAAGTTTTTGCCTCCCTTTTTGAGCTACCTTCATGAAACTTTGTATACATGTAGTTCTTTATTTATATGGTTTTTATTCAACAAGTAATAGAGCTTATACGAATTTCACATTTAATTATTAAGACTTATGACGAAATTATGTAGCTTTATGAACAACCGCTCATGGCCACTTTTTTACTCGACCGCCTTTTTTCTAGGCTTTTTTCTGCTCTTGTCTAGGGTTGCATTTTATTCAGGGCTGCAATATAAAAGTATCGAAAGATCTAATACTTATTACCACTACGAGTATTCTTGCTGGAACCAATTCCCACAATCGGCCCTCCTGACAGGACATTCGCCTCGAATGGATCAAGCCATGGTTTCATATACTCTGCAACTGTAAGTGTTTTTATAGGACCTTCATTGTCTCCTATCTTTTCAACCTCATGTCTCCCATGATCTTTGATCTCAACCACTTTATATGGGCCTAAATATTTACCTTTCAGCTTAAGCCCTACTCCGTACTGAGTCCTTTTTATGGCTACCAAATCATTAATATTATACTATTTCTGTTGCTTTCTTTTTAAATCAAATGCTTTTTTATTTTCTTCCTGTATATCCCTAATGTTTTCACGAGCTTCTTGCCGCAAATTTTCCCGCTTTTCTTCTAACTCTCTAATCATGAATTCGCTTACTAAATCCTTTAGCTCCTTATAATCGGCAACGCGCATATCTACTCCAGTCATTAACTTAAAAGGTGCTATTTTTGTGCTTCTTGGCTCTGTATTATTTATCATTTGCTGAACTTGTCCTAAATTCTTATACCATAATCCTAGATTGTCATTACTTAACTTAGACAACATTGGAACTACAAGCTTGTGCATCCCTTCCACCTGACCATTTCCACGAGGTACACCGGTGGCAATGAGCAAATGCTGAATATTTTCATTTTCACAATATTCTTTAAAGGAATTCGAGGTAAATGCGGAACCTCTGTCCGAGACAATTCTGTAGGGGTTCCCAAAATTAACTGCTTGTTTTTTCAAGCACTCTATAACCTCATCAACACCTGTACTACGGGTTGGATACAACCAAACATATTTCGAAAACCCATCTACCACGACTAAAATGTGATTATATCGCTTATTAGTTAGTTCCATTGGGCCAACATGGTCAATATGGTATGTAACAAACGGTACATTACCCTTATCGATTGCTGTCAAAAACCCTTCCTTTTTACCAGATTTCGCGTTTACTATTATGCAACGAACACAACTATCTACAACACGAGAAACTTTTCCTTTCAATTTTGGAATGTAATACGATTTTTCCACTAAATCTTGTGTTTTTGCTGCCGAGAAATGACCTTGGTTATGAGCAGAAACAATTATCTCGTTTTCCATCTGACCAGGAACTACTATGAGTTCTTTATTTGGGTCTTTAAAAAGTACCTGATTTTGAATATAAAAATCTTCATATGAATCTTTAGCGACCAATTCTCTAACCCCTCTTATCCACTCATCTTGCAGCTGGGCCTCTCTCAATCGATGGATCAGGGTATCTGTTATAAAATAACAAGATACTCGGCTCAAAGCATCAGCATGCTTTAACTTAGACCCTGAACGATGTTCTATCTTATAATCAAAATCTTGCAAATATAATGCCCAACGTGCTACTCTTAAAGGAACCTCTTTCTTTTTCATGGTCATCATGATATGCCAAGAACATACACGCGCCATTTCATTAAAGCTGCTATTATTGCTAAAACCTCTAGCTCATACGAACTGTAATTCTCCTCACATGGCTTAGTTTTCCGACTCATAAATTGTACAGGGTGAAACATATTATCCTCTTGATCTTTTTGTAATAATACTACCCTATACCCATACTTCAAAGCATCTGTGTGAATCTCTGTTCGCAACTTCGGGTTATACAGCTTTAATACTGGCTCACTAACTAAAGCTAATTTTAGTTCTTCAAATGCCTTCCGCTGAACTTCTGTGAATTCGAACTTAGCATCTTGCCTTAAAAGATCTGACAATGGCTTAGCAATAGCTGCATATCCATTTATGAATTTTCTAAAATAAGATGTTAACCCTAAAAAACGTTGTATACCCTTTTTATCTTTGGGTTCCGGAAATTCTGTAACGGCCTGTATCTTTTCTTTGCTTGGGGTTATGGTTCCATCTTGAACGATATATCCCAAAAAATGAACTCTCTGATGTAATATCTGGCATTTGCCCCAATTAATTCGTAGCCCATTCCGAGAAGATACTTCTAACACTTGCTTCAATTTTCTTATCCCCTCATCAACATCATTACTAGGCACAATAACATCATCCATGTAAAGTATTACAATTCCACTAGCGAGCAACTCTCGTAAAACAGACATTATAAACCTAGTAAAAACTGCAGGCGAATTCGAAATGCCAAACGGTACAAATAAAAATTCGTACTGCCCACTTTGAGTCACGAACGAAGTGTATTTTCTTGAACCTACTTCTACGGGCACATGGAAAAACCCATTGGTCAAATCCAATGTTGTATATATCTTCGCATTCTGAAGTTTGTCTAAGACATTGCCCATGTGTGCCATCGGAAAATTATCTCTAATAATTTTCACATTTAATTTGCGATAGTCGCAGCATAGACGCTTTTCCCCATTTTTCTTAGCCACCAGGGGCGAAGCATACTCGGATGTACTTGGCTGTATTATACCTTCTTTTAACCATTCCCGCACCTGCTCATCTACAAAGTTTTGGTCACTATACGACTGTCGCCTGGGATGCTGATAAACTGGGATGTCATCTTTCAAAACAATTTTCATCTCGACAGGGGCATTTGTGTTACGGATTGGGCAATATTGTTCGATCATCTCCAATACCGTTTTAGCTTCAGGCCGACTAAGATGAGATAGATCTACCTTAGAAGTGGCTTTAAGCTCTTCCACACACATGCTTCGAAATTCATCATTTGCCTGACAATCAAATATCTGTGCATTCCTAATTTTACCTCCATCTTCAGTTTTCATCCTGATATTAAAGTGAGTACCACTTTTGGTAACCTTCATATCGACAGTGTCTAAAATTGTCCTTCCTAAAATAGCATCGAAACCTATATCCTGATCTTGAACAACATGAAACTCTACTTCCATTGAAATATCATCTATTAGAACGAATATAATAATACTTCCAAATGTTAAAATACGACTTTCTCCAATACCCGTCAAACTCTTTCCTTTACCAGTTATTTCTGCTGCTCCTAGACTCACGAAAACTTGTCTGCGCATTAAGCACAAATCAGCGCCCGTGTCAACCAAACCTTTAAATATAATCTTTTTGTAAACAATGCTCTTCAATTCAAGACCTGATAGAGTAAATTCACTGCCTAATGACACTCCTATTTTATTCTCTTGAACTACATTAGCATTTGTTTCTTTCTTGACATCTGTTTTTGCTGCACATTGTGCTGCTCGATGTCCTGCCTGACCACATTTAAAGCAAACAAAATCTGTTTTCTTACAGTCTTTCATTACGTGGGAACTATCGCCGCATTTGAAACATTTCCTGGATGATCCAGACTTAACCTGACCTCTGCCTTGATCTTTCTTTTGCTCCTGACGTTCCCCAGCTGATTGATTTGATTTGCCAGATCTAGCTTTCTGATATATCTGGATTTGATGTTTTAGTTCCTGTATATTTCTAGCCTGATATAACATTATCTTATTCCCTTTCGAATCAGGAATACCCTTTATGTAATAGTCAATTAAACTTGGCTCATCAATACTAACTGGCTTTGCGATTTCTTTCAGAGCATACAAATATTCAAATAATGATTCGTCTTTTCTCTGCTGACGCTGGTCCAATCTTCTATGAACCTCAGCTGATGACACTTTGACTGAAAACTCTTCCCTCAACTTAGCCTTCAAAACAGTCCAACTACGAATATTCGCCTCACTACGCACAAACAGTTTAGCCGCTCCTGTAAGCATCTGTTTCGAATAGATAAGCAGCTGCAAATCACTCCACTGGACAGTAGTTGAACAACTTTCTAACTCATCGATCCATTGTTCTACATCAGGACTTGTTGTTCCAGAGAAACTAGATACGCTGCCTTCTACATCTTTGAGAGTGAACCATGACCTGCCATTGTCTACTCTTTGATCTTCAGCTAAATTTCGCTCTGTAACCACGGATTGAACTTCATCTGAATCGCTTTCCTCTTCATCCTGAATTCCAAAATGTGTAAGCAATCTATTTTGCAACTCTAGTTTCCTTCCACTTGTTGATAGCGCCAACTCTGCTAACTTTAACCTCAAATCTGCTACGCGAAGTGTCAAGATCTCGTCAATTTGCATTTTGAAATGGTTAGCAAACAATCAAATACGTAAAATTATACAACACAATACTACTGTTACTTAACGTAACCTTACACTAGTACTGCCTCTGTCGATGCTCGCACCAGCTTTGCCTCTGTAGTTTCACGCAACTGCGCTGTCTCTGCCGACGATCGTATCAAGCTTGGCCTCTGTCGACGTTCGCACCAAGTCCTGCCTCTGCTTACTCACACAGAAACACTGCTTCTGTCGACGCAAACAGCAACTCTGCCTCTGTGGACTGTACGCACCAGTTCTGCCTTGATTTAATGCACCAGTTCGGACTCTGCTGACGTTCGCTTCAAGCTCTGCCTCTGACGACGCACACCGCAGCTCTGCTTCTGTCGCTGCAAACAACAACAATGTCTCTGTAGACGTACTCTCCAGCTCTGCTTCTACCAACTTAAGCAGCAACTTTGCCTCTGTCGACGCACGCTCCAGCTCTGCTTCTACCAACTTAAGCAGCAACTTTGCCTCTGCCGACGTATGCACCAGTTCTGCTTCTGCCAACTTAAGCAGCAACTTTTCCTCTGCCGACGTATGCACCAGTTCTGCTTCTGCCAACTTAAGCAGCAACTTTGCCTCTGCCGACGTATGCACCAGTTCTGCTTCTGCCAACTTAAGCAGCAACTTTGCCTCTGCCGACTCTCGAAACTTCTTCGAGAATTCTGTATTCTGTTGCTCGCGTTTGTTCCAGCGTCGATCATGCAACGGTTCTTTTTTACCGTTCACTTTACATGCACAAATTTTGTCTTTACACTTAAGCTCATCCCGGACGAGCCCCCAATTTGTAGTTCTTTAAATATATGGTTTTTATTTAACAAGTAATAGAGCTTATACGAATTTCACATTTAATTATTATGACTTATGACGAAATTATGTAGCTTTATGAACAACCGCTCTTGGCAACTTTTTCACTCGACTGCCTTTTTTTTCCTAGGCTTTTTTCGGCTCTTGTCTAGGGTTGCATTTTATTCAGGGCTGCAATATAAAAGTATCGAAAGATCTAATACTTATTACCACTACGAGTATTCTTGCTGGAACCAATTCCCACATACATGGCCCTTACTGCCCGGACATTCGCCTCGAATGGATCAAGCCATGGTTTCATATACTCGGTACAACTGTAATTGTTTTTATAGGACCTTCATTGTCTCCTTTTTTTTTCAACCTCATATCTCCCATAATCTTTGATCTCAACCACTTTACATGCAAGTCTAAAAAGGTTTAAAAGCCATATCAGCTTAAGCCCTACATGCGTACTGAGTCCTTTTTATGGTCTACCGAAATCATTAATATTACTAGCTATTGTTCTGTTGCTTTCTTTTTAAATACAAATGATCTTTTAATTTTCGTACCTGTAATATCCTCAAAGTTTTCACGAGCTTGTTGCCGCCAATTTTCACGCTTTTCTTCTAACTCTCTAATCATGATTTGGCTTACAGAAATCCTTTAGCTGCCTTATAATCGCAACGCTGCATATCTACTCCAGTCATTAACTTAAAAGGTGCTATTTTTGTACTTCTTGGCTCTGTATTATTTATCATTTGCTGAACTTGTCCTAATTTCTTATACCATAATCCTGGATTGTACATTACTTAACTTAGACAACATTGGAACTACAAGCTTAGTGCATCCGTTCCACCTGACCATTTCCACGAGGTACACCGGTGGCAATGAGCAAATGCTGAATATTTTCATTTTCACAATATATCTTTAAAGGAATTCAAGAGGTAAATGCGGAACCTCTGTCCGAGACAATTCTGTAAGGGGTTCCACAAAATGAACTGCTTGTTTTTTCAAGCACTCTATAACCTCATCAACACCTGTACTACGGAGTTGGATACAACCAAACATATTTCGAAAACCCATCTACCACGACTAAAAATGTGATTATCCTTATTAGTTAGTTACATTTGACTTGCATAAATTTGTAAGCCAACCTACGGTCAAAATATGATCGTTTTTTTGGTTCACAAATAAATGATGTAACAACAGGTACATTACCCTTATCGATTGCTGTCAAAAACCCTTCCTTTTTTTCACCAATTTCGCACGTTTACTATTATGAATACGAACAGCAACAACAATCTACAACACGAAAAACTTTTCCTTTCAATTTTGGAATGTAATACGATTTTTCCACTAAATCTTGTGTTTTTGCTGCCGAGAAATGGACCTTGGTTATGAGCAGAAACAATTATCTCGTTTTCCATCTGACCAGGAACTACTATGAGTTCTTTATTTGGGTCTTTAAATAGTACCTGATTTTGAATATAAAAATCTTCATATAAATCTTTAGCGACCAATTCTCTAACCCCTCTTTATCCACTCATCTTGCAGCTGGGCCTCTCACATTTGGATCAGGGTATCTGTTATAAAATAACAAGACACTCGGCTCAAAGCATCAGCATGCTTTATTACTTAGACCCTGAACGATGTTCTATCTTATAATCAAAATCTTGCAAATATAATGCCCAACGTAGCTACTCTTAAAGGAACCTCTTTCTTTTTCATGGTCATCATGATATGCCAAGAACATACACGCGCCATTTCATTAAAGCTGCTATTATTGCTAAAACCTCTAGCTCATACGAACTGTTTCAACTCTCATGGCTCAGATTTTTGACTCAACAATTTTATATGGGTGAAACATTACGAGGGTCGTTTGATAAGTCCGTGACTTTTTGAATAAAATATATTTTTTTCGTCAAAGAAGCGTTTTATTTCTCAACATAATCTCCTTTTAGCTCTATACATTTAGTCCAGCGTGTTTTCACGATTTTTTTATTCCTTCCAAATAATAGGTTTTCTCAAGGCCCTCAAAATAGTCGTTTGTTTCTAATGATGACCTCTTCATTTGACCCGAATCTCTTACCGCCGAGCCATTTCTTCATAGTTTGGAAACAAAAAATAGTGCACAGGGGGCTAAATCTGGAGAATATGCTGGATTGGGGTAGCAGTTCGTAGCCCAATTTATGAAATTGTGCCATGCTGACTACACACGTGTGCACCCGTGCATTGTCCTGATGGAACAGCACTTTTTTTCGCCAAATGCGGTCGTTTCTGCTTCAAATCAATATCGAATCTGTCCAAAATTCTTTAATAATATTCGCCGGTGATCGTTTTACCCTTTTCAAGGTAATCGATGTGAATGATACCTTGTGCATCCCAAAAACCTGTGGCCATGACCTTGTTGGCCGACAGACCCACCTTAGCCTTCTTTGGTGCCCCAACGTTCACCCGGAGAAACCCACTGTCTTGATTGTTCTTTTGGTCTCTGGTGTGGTGTGGTGGATCCATGTTTCGTCTACGGTAACGAAACGAGCGCAAAAATTCGTTTGGATTGCGGTTGAACATCGCCAAACACTCCTTTGAAATGGTCACACGGTTGCGCTTATGGTCGTGTGTGAGCAATCGCGGCACCCAATCGCGCGGAAAGCTTTTTCATGTCCAAATATTCATGTAAAATGTGATGTACCCGTTCAGTTGAGATGCCCAACAGCCTCAGCTACCTCACGCACTTTCATTCTCCGATCATCCAATATCATTCCATGGATTTTGTCGACGATTTCTGGCATGACGACCTCTTTTGGGCGACCTGAACGTTCGGCATCACTTGTACTGGTACGACCACAACGGAACTCAGTAAACCATTTCTTAACCATTGAAATTGATGGTGCAGAGTCCCCATAATATTTATCAAGTCTTTCCTTGGTTTCGGTGATGGATTTTTTACGCAAAAAATAATGCTTAATTAGCACACGAAATTCACTTTTTTCCATTTTCGTTAAAATTCACGAGATCGTCTGCTTTCAATGCCTATAAAACGCAAACCAAAAAACGCAGCTTTCTCAAAATTTTACAGTCAGCTGTTAATCGATAACTGCTGACAGGAGCAGTGTTGTATTTAGAGCAGGTGCGCGGCAAATACAAAAAGTCACGGTCTTATCAAACGACCCTCGTATTATCCTCTTGATCTTTTTGTAATAATACTGCCCCATACCCATACTTCGAAGCATCTGTGTTAATCTCTGTTCGCAACTTCGGGTTATACAGCTTTAATACTGGCTCACTAACTAAAGCTAATTTTAGTTCTTCAAATGCCTTCCGCTGAACTTCTGTGAATCCGAACTTAGCATCTTGCCTTAAAAGATCTGACAATGGCTTAGCAATAGCTGCATATCCATTTATGAATTTTCTAAAATAAGATGTTAACCCTAAAAAACGTTGTATACCCTTTTTATCTTTGGGTTCCGGAAATTCTGTAACGGCCTGTATCTTTTCTTTGCTTGGGGTTATGGTTCCATCTTGAACGATATATCCCAAAAAATTGACTCTCTGATGTAATATCTGGCATTTGCCCCAATTAATTCGTAGCCCATTCTAAGAAGATACTTCTAACACTTGCTTCAATTTTCTTATCCCCTCATCAACATCATTACTAGGCACAATAACATCATCCATGTAAAGTATTACAATTCCACTAGCGAGCAACTCTCGTAAAACAGACATTATAAACCTAGTAAAAACTGCAGGCGAATTCGAAATGCCAAACGGTACAAATAAAAATTCGTACTGCCCACTTTGAGTCACGAACGAAGTGTATTTTCTTGAACCTACTTCTACGGGCACATGGAAAAACCCATTGGTCAAATCCAATGTTGTATATATCTTCGCATTCTGAAGTTTGTCTAAGACATTGTCCATGTGTGCCATCGGAAAATTATCTCTAATAATTTTCTCATTTAATTTGCGATAGTCGCAGCATAGACGCTTTTTCCCATTTTTCTTAGCCACCAGGACTACGGGCGAAGCATACTCGGATGTACTTGGCTGTATTATACCTTCTTTTAACCATTCCCGCACCTGCTCATCTACAAAGTTTTGGTCACTATACGACTGTCGCCTGGGATGCTGATAAACTGGGATGTCATCTTTCAAAACAATTTTCATCTCGACAGGGGCATTTGTGTTACGGATTGGGCAATATTGTTCGATCATCTCCAATACCGTTTTAGCTTCAGGCTGACTAAGATGAGATAGATCTACCTTAGAAGTGGCTTTAAGCTCTTCCACACACATGCTTCGAAATTCATCATTCGCCTGACGATCAAATATCTGTGCATTCCTAATTTTACCTCCATCTTCAGTTTTCATCCTGATATTAAAGTGAGTACCACTTTTGGTAACCTTCATATCGACAGTGTCTAAAATTGTCCTTCCTAAAATAGCATCGAAACCTATATCCTGATCTTGAACAACATGAAACTCTACTTCCATTGAAATATCATCTATTAGAACGAATATAATAATACTTCCAAATGTTAAAATACGACTTTCTCCAATTCCCGTCAAACTCTTTCCTTTACCAGTTATTTCTGCTGCTCCTAGACTCACGAAAACTTGTCTGCGCATTAAGCACAAATCAGCGCCCGTGTCAACCAAACCTTTAAATATAATCTTTTTGTAAACAATGCTCTTCAATTCAAGACCTGATAGAGTAAATTCACTGCCTAATGACACTCCTATTTTATTCTCTTGAACTACATTAGCATTTGTTTCTTTCTTGACATCTATTTTTGCTGCACATTGTGCTGCTCGATGTCCTGCCTGACCACATTTAAAGCAAACAAAATCTGTTTTCTTACAGTCTTTCATTACGTGGGAACTATCGCCGCATTTGAAACATTTCCTGGATGATCCAGACATAACCTGACCTCTGCCTTGATCTTTATTTTGCTCCTGACGTTCCCCAGCTGATTGATTTGATTTGCCAGATCTAGCTTTCTGATATATCTGAATTTGATGTTTTAGTTCCTGTATATTTCTAGCCTGATATAACATTATCTTATTCCCTTTCGAATCAGGAATACCCTTTATGTAATAGTCAATTAAACTTGGCTCATCAATACTAACTGGCTTTGCGATTTCTTTCAGAGCATACAAATATTCAAATAATGATTCGTCTTTTCTCTGCTGACGCTGGTCCAATCTTCTATGAACCTCAGCTGATGACACTTTGACTGAAAACTCTTCCCTCAACTTAGCCTTCAAAACAGTCCAACTACGAATATTCGCCTCACTACGCACAAACAGTTTAGCCGCTCCTGTAAGCATCTGTTTCGAATAGATAAGCAGCTGCAAATCACTCCACTGGACAGTAGTTGAACAACTTTCTAACTCATCGATCCATTGTTCTACATCAGGACTTGTTGTTCCAGAGAAACTAGATACGCTGCCTTCTACATCTTTGAGAGTGAACCATGACCTGCCATTGTCTACTCTTTGATCTTCAGCTAAATTTCGCTCTGTAACCACGGATTGAACTTCATCTGAATCGCTTTCCTCTTCATCCTGAATTCCAAAATGTGTAAGCAATCTATTTTGCAACTCTAGTTTCCTTCCACTTGTTGGTAGCGCCAACTCTGCTAACTTTAACCTCAAATCTGCTACGCGAAGTGTCAAGATCTCGTCAATTTGCATTTTGAAATGGTTAGCAAACAATCAAATACGTAAAATTATACAACACAATACTACTGTTACCTAACGTAACCTTACACTAGTACTGCCTCTGTCGATGCTCGCACCAGCTTTGCCTCTGTAGTTTCACGCAACTGCGCTGTCTCTGCCGACGATCGTATCAAGCTTGGCCTCTGTCGACGTTCGCACCAAGTCCTGCCTCTGCTTACTCACACAGAAACACTTCTTCTGTCGACGCAAACAGCAACTCTGCCTCTGTCGACTGTACGCACCAGTTCTGCCTTGATTTAATGCACCAGTTCGGACTCTGCTGACGTTCGCTTCAAGCTCTGCCTCTGCCGACGCACACCGCAGCTCTGCTTCTGTCGCTGCAAACAACAACAATGTCTCTGTAGACGTACTCTCCAGCTCTGCTTCTACCAACTCTCTGTCGACGCACGCTCCAGCTCTGCTTCTACCAACTTAAAAACTTTGCCTCTGTCGACGCACGCTTTAGCTCTGCTTCTACCAACTTAAGCAGCAACTTTGCCTCTGTCGACGCACGCTCTATAGCAGCAACTTTCTCTGCCGACGTTCACCAGTTCTGCTTCTGCCAACTTAAGCAGCAACTTTTCCTCTGCCGACGTATGCACCAGTTCTGCTTCTGCCAACTTAAGCAGCAACTTTGCCCCGACGTATGCACCAGTTCTGCTTCTGCCAACTAAGCAGCAACTTTGCCTCTGCCGACTCTCGAAACTTCTTCGAGAATTCTGTATTCTGTTGCTCGCGTTTGTTCCAGCGTCGATCATGCAACGGTTCTTTTTTACCGTTCACTGCTTGCTACCAAAACGAACTGCGTCATATGCACAAATTTTGTCTTTACACTTAAGCTCATCCCGGACGAGCCCCCAATTTGTAGTTCTTTAATTATATGGTTTTTATTTAACAAGTAATAGAGCTTATACGAATTTCACATTTAATTATTATGACTTATGACGAAATTATGTAGCTTTATGAACAACCGCTCTTGGCCACTTTTTTACTCGACCGCCTTTTTTCTAGGCTTTTTTCTGCTCTTGTCTAGGGTTGCATTTTATTCAGGGCTGCAATATAAAAGTATCGAAGGTTCTAATACTTATTACCACTACGAGTATTCTTGCTGGAACCAATTCCCACATACATGTTTCTTATTGCTGCCCGCTGTAAATAAGTCGGAACGAGCCGGTACGGACCGGTACATCGTATAGATGCCATAGAACCTATCGGTCGTTTTTTTTAACAAAATTTATTAAAAGTTAGAGTGCTCTAGAACACTTTCCATTCAAGTATATAAAGAGGTATTAAAAGGGCACATATCGTTTTTTACATGCATGTATTCGATTTATGGTATTCAACCGGTAGAATTATTGTTTTTACTCTTTAAGTGATAAATCTTGGATTATGTCGGTACCTGAATAAAAGTTATACGTTTTCAGTACTTTTTACTCCTTTTGCCGGCAGCGCTGCTTCCAGCATTGTACTGAATAGTGTGTGCGTATACGGTGGTGAAATGGGTTAAGTTGTGGACTGCATAACGAACAAAACTATTATGCATTTATGTGTTCGAGTCCCACCCGCGTCAAAAATTAAATGTGTGCAAAAATTATTTTTATACCCGCTACTCATAGAGTAGAAGGGTATTATAACTTTGTTCAAACCGAAAATGTATGTAACAGGCAGAAGGAGACACCTCCGACCCAATAAAGTATATATATTCTGGCTCAGGATCAACAGCCGAGTTGATATAGCCCTGTCCGTCTGTCCGTCTGTCTGTCCGTGTGAAAATCTAGATCTCAGCTATTGTAAGAGCTAGGACTACCAAATTTGGTGACAATATGTGTTATTATTGCACGCTGATCAAGTTTATTTTGGATTTTGGCCACGCCCCCTTCCGCCCCCGTAAATCGAAAAAACATTGATTACAAGCGCAATTTTGATGCCATAGTGTTCATTTTCGTTTTGCATGAAAACTATAGCTAGCCAGATGATCTCTGAAAGTTTGGTAACAATCAGATAATAAACACAGAAGCTATTCAGCCAAACGTTTTCCATACCTGTAAGCAGCGCTGCCGGCAGCGCTGCTTGCAGATTGTACCGAATCGTGTGTGCGTGTAAATGGGGTTAAGTTGTGGACTGCAAAACGAACAGTACTATTATGCATTTACGGGTTCGAGTCCCGCCCGCATTAAAAATTAAATGTGTAAAAAATTTTTTTTTTTTATACCCGCTACTCATAGAGTAGAAGGGTATTATGACTTTGTTCAAACCGAAAATGTATGTAACAGGCAGAAGGAGACACCTCCGACCCAATAAAGTATATATATTCTGGCTCAGGATCAACAGCCGAGTTGATATAGCCCTGTCCGTCTGTCCGTCTGTCTGTCCGTGTGAAAATCTAGATCTCAGCTATTGTAAGAGCTAGGACTACCAAATTTGGTGACAATATGTGTTATTATTGCACGCTGCTCAAGTTTATTTTGGATTTTAGCCACGCCATCTTCCCCCCCAGTAAATCGAAAAACATTGATTACAAGCGCAATTTTGATGCCATATTGTTCATTTTTGGTTTACATGATAACTATAGCTAGCCAGATGATCTCTGAAAATTTGGTAACAATCGGATAAAAAACACAGAAGTAATTCAGCCTAACGTTTTCCATAGCTGTAAGCAGCGCTGCCGGCAGCGCTGCTTGCAGCATTGTACCGAATCGTGTGTGCGTGTACGGTGGTGAAATGGTTTAAGGAGTAGACTGCAAAACAAACAGTACTATTATGCATTTATGGGTTCGAGTCCCGCCCGCATCAAAAATTAAATGTGTGCAAAAATGTTTTTATACCCGCTAGTCATAGAGTAGAAGGGTATTATAACTTTGTTCAAACCGAAAATGTATGTAACAGGCAGAAGGAGACACCTCCGACCCAATAAAGTATATATATTCTGGCTCAGGATCCACAGCCGAGTCGATATAGCCATGTCCGTCTGTCCGTCTGTCTGTCCGTGTGAAAATCTAGATCTCAGCTATTATAAGAGCTAGAACTACCAAATTTGGTGAAAGTATGTGTTATTATTTCACGCTGCTCAAGTTTATTTTGGATTTTGGCCACGCCTCCTTCCTCCCCCGTAAATCAAAAAAACATTGATTACAAGTACAATTTTGATGCCATATAGTTCATTTCCGGTTTGCATGATATCTGTACCTAGCCAGATGATCTCTGAAAATTTGGTAACAATCGGATAATAAACACAGAAGCTATTCAGTTTAACGTTTTCCATAGCTGTAAACAGCGCTTCCGGCAGCGAAAATTCTTTATTTGTATAGGAAATAATAAGAATGCCATACAATGCAAATTTTTGCAGTTGTTGGATAACAGCGTCAGTAGCTTAGTGAAAAAGCGATGAACTCCTGAACCGACAGGCCCGTGATTCGATTCTTAGTTCATGCCGCTTAAGCTTTTTATACCCGCTACTCAAAGAGTAGAAGGGTATTATAACTTTGTTCAAACCGAAAATGTATGTAACAGGCAGAAGGAGACACCTCCGACCCAATAAAGTATATATATTCTGGCTCAGGATCAACAGCCGAGTCGATATAGCCATGTCCGTCTGTCCGTCTGTCTGTCCGTGTGAAAATCTAGATCTCAGCTATTATAAGAGCTAGAACTACCAAATTTGGTGAAAGTATGTGTTATTATTTCACGCTAATCAAGTTTATTTTGGATTTTGGCCACGCCATCTTCCGCCTCCCCCTTCCTCCCCCGTAAATCGAAAAAACATTGATTACAAGTACAATTTTGATGCCATATAGTTCATTTCCGGTTTGCATGATATCTGTACCTAGCCAGATGATCTCTGAAAATTTGGTAACAATCGAATAATATATACAGAAGCTATTCAGTTTAACGTTTTCCATAGCTGTAAACAGCGCTTCCGGCAGCGAAAATTCTTTATTTGTATAGGAAGTAATAAGAATGGCATACAATGCAAATTTTTGCAGTTGTTGGATAACAGCGTCAGTAGCTTAGTGAAAAAGCGATGAACTCCTGAACCGACAGGCCCGTGATTCGATTCCCAGTTTATGCCGCTTAAGCTTTTTATACCCGCTACTCAAAGAGTAGAAGGGTATTATAACTTTGTTCAAACCGAAAATGTATGTAACAGGCAGAAGGAGACACCTCCGACCCCATAAAGTATATATATTCTGGCTCAGGATCAACAGCCGAGTCGATATAGCCATGTCCGTCTGTCCGTCTGTCTGTCCGTGTGAAAATCTAGATCTCAGCTATTGTAAGAGCTAGGACTACCAAATTTGGTGACAATATGTGTTATTATTGCACGCTGATCAAGTTTATTTTGGATTTTGGCCACGCCCCCTTCCGCCCCCGTAAATCGAAAAAAGATTGATTACAAGCGCAATTTTGATGCCATAGTGTTCATTTTCGGTTTGCATGAAAACTATAGCTAGCCAGATGATCTCTGAAAGTTTGGTAACAATCAGATAATAAACACAGAAGCTATTCAGCCTAACGTTTTCCATAGCTGTAAGCAGCGCTGCCGGCAGTACTATTATGCATTTACGGGTTCGAGTCCCGCCCGCATTAAAAATTAAATGTGTACAAAAATGTTTTTTTTTTATACCCGCTACTCATAGAGTAGAAGGGTATTATGACTTTGTTCAAACCGAAAATGTATGTAACAGGCAGAAGGAGACACCTCCGACCCAATAAAGTATATATATTCTGGCTCAGGATCAACAGCCGAGTCGATATAGCCATGTCCGTCTGTCCGTCTGTCTGTCCGTGTGAAAATCTAGATCTCAGCTATTATAAGAGCTAGAACTACCAACTTTGGTGACAATATGTGTTATTATTGCACGCTGATCAAGTTTATTTTGGATTTTAGCCACATCATCTTCCGCCCCAGTAAATCGAAAAACATTGAGAACAAGCGCAATTTTGATGCCATATTGTTCATTTTTGGTTTACATGATAACTATAGCTAGCCAGATGATCTCTGTAAATTTGGTAACAATCGGATAATAAACACAGAAGTAATTCAGCCTAACGTTCTCCATAGCTGTAAGCAGCGCTGCCGGAAGTACTATTATGCATTTACGGGTTCGAGTCCCGCCCGCATCAAAAATTAAATGTGTGCAAAAATGTTTTTTTTTTATACCCGCTACAAATAGAGTAGAAGGGTATTATAACTTTGTTCAAACTGAAAATGTATGTAACAGGCAGAAGGAGACACCTCCGACCCCATAAAGTATATATATTCTGGCTCAGGATCAACAGCCGAGTCGATATAGCCATGTCCGTCTGTCCGTCTGTCTGTCCGTGTGAAAATCTAGATCTCAGCTATTATAAGAGCTAGAACTACCAAATGTGCTGAAAGTATGTGTTATTATTGCACGCTGCTCAAGTTTATTTTGGATTTTGGCCACGCCCCCTTCCGCCCCTCGAATTCGAAAAAAACTGATTACAAGCGCAATTTTGATGCCAAATTGTTCATTTTCGGTTTGTGTGCTAACTATAGCTAGTCAGATGATATCTGAAAATTTGGTAACAATCGGATAATAAACACAGAAGTAATTCAGCGTAACGCTGCCGGCAGCGCTGCTTGCAGCATTGTACCGAATCGTGTGTGCGTGTACGGTGGTGAAATGGGTTATGGAGTAGACTGCAAAACGAACAGTACTATTATGCATTTATGGGTTCGAGTCCCGCCCGCATCAAAAATTAAATGTGTGCAAAAATGTTTTTTTTTTTATACCCGCTACAAATAGAGTAGAAGGGTATTATAACTTTGTTCAAACCGAAAATGTATGTAACAGGCAGAAGGAGACACCTCCGACCCCATAAAGTATATATATTCTGGCTCAGGATCAACAGCCGAGTCGATATAGCCATGTCCGTCTGTCCGTCTGTCTGTCCGTGTGAAAATCTAGATCTCAGCTATTATAAGAGCTAGAACTACCAAATTTGCTGAAAGTATGTGTTATTATTGCACGCTGCTCAAGTTTATTTTGGATTTTGGCCACGCCCCCTTCCGCCCCTCGAAATCGAAAAAACTGATTACAAGCGCAATTTTGATGCCAAATTGTTCATTTTCGGTTTGTGTGCTAACTATAGCTAGCCAGATGATATCTGCAAATTTGGTAACAATCGGATAATAAACACAGAAGCTATTCAGTTTAACGTTTTCCATAGCTGTAAACACCGCTTCCGGCAGCGAAAATTCTTTATTTGTATAGGAAATAATAAGAATGCCATACAATGCAAATTTTTGCAGTTGTTGGATAACAGCGTCAGTAGCTTAGTGAAAAAGCGATGAACTCCTGAACCGACAGGCCCGTGATTCGATTCCCAGTTCATGCCGCTTAAGCTTTTTATACCCGCTACTCAAAGAGTAGAAGGGTATTATAACTTTGTTCAAACCGAAAATGTATGTAACAGGCAGAAGGAGACACCTCCGACCCCATAAAGTATATATATTCTGGCTCAGGATCAACAGCCGAGTCGATATAGCCATTTCCGTCTGTCCGTCTGTCTGTCCGTGTGAAAATCTAGATCTCAGCTATTGTAAGAGCTAGGACTACCAAATTTGGTGACAATATGTGTTATTATTGCACGCTGATCAAGTTTATTTTGGATTTTGGCCACGCCCCCTTCCGCCCCCGTAAATCGAAAAAAGATTGATTACAAGCGCAATTTTGATGCAATAGTGTTCATTTTCGGTTTGCATGAAAACTATAGCTAGCCAGATGATCTCTGAAAGTTTGGTAACAATCAGATAATAAACACAGAA
Source organism: Zaprionus ghesquierei (assembly GCA_018904095.1). Taxonomy (NCBI): domain Eukaryota; kingdom Metazoa; phylum Arthropoda; class Insecta; order Diptera; family Drosophilidae; genus Zaprionus; species Zaprionus ghesquierei. Next base: position 44,093 of record JAEIGP010000192.1, on the reverse strand, counting down.
GCTATTCAGCCTAACGTTTTCCATAGCTGTAAGCAGCGCTGCCGGCAGCGCTGCTTGCAGATTGTACCGAATCGTGTGTGCGTGTACGGTGGTGAAATGGTTTAAGGAGTAGACTGCAAAACAAACAGTACTATTATGCATTTATGGGTTCGAGTCCCGCCCGCATCAAAAATTAAATGTGTGCAAAAATGTTTTTATACCCGCTAGTCATAGAGTAGAAGGGTATTATAACTTTGTTCAAACCGAAAATGTGTGTAACAGGCAGAAGGAGACACCTCCGACCCCATAAAGTATATATATTCTGGCTCAGGATCAACAGTCGAGTCGATATAGCCATGTCCGTCTGTCCGTCTGTCTGTCCGTGTGAAAATCTAGATCTCAGCTATTATAAGAGCTAGAACTACCAAATGTGCTGAAAGTATGTGTTATTATTGCACGCTGCTCAAGTTTATTTTGGATTTTGGCCACGCCCCCTTCCGCCCCTCGAATTCGAAAAAAACTGATTACAAGCGCAATTTTGATGCCAAATTGTTCATTTTCGGTTTGTGTGCTAACTATAGCTAGTCAGATGATATCTGAAAATTTGGTACTAATCGGATAATAAACACAGAAGTAATTCAGCCTAACGCTGCCGGCAGCGCTGCTTGCAGCATTGTACCGAATCGTGTGTGCGTGTACGGTGGTGAAATGGGTTAAGGAGTAGACTGCAAAACGAACAGTACTATTATGCAAATTAAATGTGAGCAAAAATGTTTTTTTTTTATACCCGCTACTCATAGAGTAGAAGGGTATTATAACTTTGTTCAAACCGAAAATGTGTGTAACAGGCAGAAGGAGACACCTCCGACCCCATAAAGTATATATATTCTGGCTCAGGATCAACAGTCGAGTCGATATAGCCATGTCCGTCTGTCCGTCTGTCTGTCCGTGTGAAAATCTAGATCTCAGCTATTATAAGAGCTAGAACTACCAAATGTGCTGAAAGTATGTGTTATTATTGCACGCTGCTCAAGTTTATTTTGGATTTTGGCCACGCCCCTCGAATTCGAAAAAAACTGATTACAAGCGCAATTTTGATGCCAAATTGTTCATTTTCGGTTTGTATGCTAACTATAGCTAGCCAGATGATATCTGAAAATTTGGTAACAATCGGATAATAAACACAGAAGTAATTCAGCCTAACGTTTTCCAAAGCAGTAAGCAGCGCTGCCGGCAGCGCTGCTTGCAGCATTGTACCGAATCGTGTGTGCGTGTACGGTGGTGAAATGGGTTAAGGAGTAGACTGCAAAACGAACAGTACTATTATGCATTTATGGGTTCGAGTCCCGCCCGCATCAAAAATTAAATGTGTGCAAAAATGTTTTTTTTTTTATAACCGCTACAAATAGAGTAGAAGGGTATTATAACTTTGTTCAAACCGAAAATGTATGTAACAGGCAGAAGGAGACACCTCCGACCCCATCAAGTATATATATTCTGGCTCAGGATCAACAGCCGAGTCGATATAGCCATGTCCGTCTGTCCGTCTGTCTGTCCGTGTGAAAATCTAGATCTCAGCTATTATAAGAGCTAGAACTACCAAATTTGCTGAAAGTATGTGTTATTATTGCACGCTGCTCAAGTTTATTTTGGATTTTGGCCACGCCCCCTTCCGCCCCTCGAAATCGAAAAAAACTGATTACAAGCGCAATTTTGATGCCAAATTGTTCATTTTCGGTTTGTGTGCTAACTATAGCTAGCCAGATGATATCTGCAAATTTGGTAACAATCGGATAATAAACACAGAAGCTATTCAGTTTAACGTTTTCCATAGCTGTAAACAGCGCTTCCGGCAGCGAAAATTCTTTATTTGTATAGGAAATAATAAGAATGCCATACAATGCAAATTTTTGCAGTTGTTGGATAACAGCGTCAGTAGCTTAGTGAAAAAGCGATGAACTCCTGAACCGACAGGCCCGTGATTCGATTCCCAGTTCATGCCGCTTAAGCTTTTTATACCCGCTACTCAAAGAGTAGAAGGGTATTATAACTTTGTTCAAACCGAAAATGTATATAACAGGCAGAAGGAGACACCTCCGACCCCATAAAGTATATATATTCTGGCTCAGGATCAACAGCCGAGTCGATATAGCCATGTCCGTCTGTCCGTCTGTCTGTCCGTGTGAAAATCTAGATCTCAGCTATTGTAAGAGCTAGGACTACCAAATTTGGTGACAATATGTGTTATTATTGCACGCTGATCAAGTTTATTTTGGATTTTGGCCACGCCCCCTTCCGCCTCCGTAAATCGAAAAAAGATTGATTACAAGCGCAATTTTGATGCCATAGTGTTCATTTTCGGTTTGCATGAAAACTATAGCTAGCCCGATGATCTCTGAAAGTTTGGTAACAATCAGATAATAAACACAGAAGCTATTCAGCCTAACGTTTTCCATAGCTGTAAGCAGCGCTGCCGGCAGCGCTGCTTGCAGATTGTACCGAATCGTGTGTGCGTGTACGGTGGTAAAATGGGTTAAGTTGTGGACTGCAAAACGAACAGTACTATTATGCATTTACGGGTTCGACTCCCGCCCGCATTAAAAATTAAATGTGTAAAAAATGTTTTTTTTTTATACCCGCTACTCATAGAGTAGAAGCGTATTATAACTTTGTTCAAACCGAAAATGTATGTAACAGGCAGAAGGAGACATCTCCGACCTCATAAAGTATATATATTCTGGCTCAGGACTAACAGCCGAGTCGATATAGCCATGTGTGTCTGTCCGTCCGTGTGAAAATCTATATCTTAGCTTTTATAAGAGCTAGAACTACCAAATTTGGTGACAAAATGTGTTATTATTGCGCGCTGGTCAAGTTTATTTTGGATTTTGGCCACGCCCCCTACCGCCCCCGTAAATCGAAAAAAATTGATTACAAGCGCAATTTTGATGCCATATTATTCATTTTCGGTTTATGTGCTAACTATAGCTAGCCAGATGATATTTGAAAATTTGGTAACAATCGGAAAATAAACACAGAAGCTATTCAGTGTAATGTTTTCCATAGCTGTAAACAGCGCTTCCGGCAGCAAAAATTCTTTATTTGTACAGGAAATAATAAGAAGCCATACAATGCAAATTTTTGCAGTTGTTGGATAACAGCGTCAGTAGCTTAGTGAAAAAGCGATGAGCTCCTGAACCGACAGGCCCGTAATTCGATTCCCAGTTCATGCCGCTTAAGCTTTTTATACCCGCTACTCATAGAGTAGAAGGGTATTCTAACTTTGTTCAAACCGAAAATGTATGTAACAGGCAGAAGGAGACACCTCCGACCCCATAAAGTATATATATTCTGGCTCAGGATCAACAGCCGAGGCGATATAGCCATGTCCGTCTGTCCGTCTGTCTGTCCGTGTGAAAATCTAGATCTCAGCTATTATAAGAGCTACAACTACCAAATTTGGTGGCAATATGTGTTATTATTGCACGCTGATCAAGTTTATTTTGGATTTTAGCCACGCCATCTTTCGCCCCAGTAAATCGAAAAACATTGATTACAAGCGTAATTTTGATGCCATATTGTTAATTTTCGGTTTACATGATAACTATAGCTAGCCAGATGATCTCTGAAAGTTTGGTAACAATCGGATAATAAACACAGAAGTAATTCAGCCTAACGTTTTCCATAGCTGTAAGCAGCGCTGCCGGCAGCGCTGCTTGCAGCATTGAACCGAATCGTGTGTGCGTGTACGGTGTTGAAATGGGTTAAGTTGTGGACTGCAAAACGAATAGTACTATTATGCATTTACGGGTTCGAGTCCTGCCCGCATCAAAAATTAAATGTGTGCAAAAATGTTTTTTTTTTATACCCGCTACTCATAGAGTAGAAGCGTATTATAACTTTGTTCAAACCGAAAATGTATGTAACAGGCAGAAGGAGACACCTCCGACCCCATAAAGTATATATATTCTGGCTCAGGATCAACAGCCGAGTCGATATAGCCATGTCCGTCTGTCTGTTCGTGTGAAAATCTAGATCTCAGCTATTATAAGAGCTAGAACTACCAAATTTGCTGAATGTATGTGTTATTATTGCACGCTGCTCAAGTTTATTTTGGACTTTGGCCACGCCCCCTTCCGCCCCTCGAATTCGAAAAAAACTGATTACAAGCGCAATTTTGATGCCAAATTGTTCATTTTCGGTTTATGTGCTAACTATAGCTAGCCAGATGATATCTGAAAAGTTTAACGTTTTCCATAGCTGTAAACAGCGCTTCCGGCAGCGAAAATTCTTTATTTGTATAGGAAATAATAAGAGTGCCATACAATGCAAATTTTTGCAGTTGTTGGATAACAGCGTCAGTAGCTTAGTGAAAAAGCGATGAACTCCTGAACCGACAGGCCCGTGATTCGATTCCCAGTTCATACCGCTTAAGCTTTTTATACCCGCTACTCAAAGAGTAGGAGGGTATTATAACTTTGTTCAAACCGAAAATGTATGTAACAGACAGAAGGAGACACCTCCGACCCCATAAAGTATATATATTCTGGCTCAGGATCAACAGCCGAGTCGATATAGCCATGTCCGTCTGTCCGTCTGTCTGTCCGTGTGAAAATCTAGATCTCAGCTATTGTAAGAGCTAGGACTACCAAATTTGGTGACAATATGTGTTATTATTGCACGCTGATCAAGTTTATTTTGGATTTTGGCCACGCCCCCTTCCGCCCCCGTAAATCGAAAAAAGATTGATTACAAGCGCAATTTTGATGCCATAGTGTTCATTTTCGGTTTGCATGAAAACTATAGCTAGCCAGATGATCTCTGAAAGTTTGGTAACAATCAGATAAGAAACACAGAAGCTATTCAGCCTAACGTTTTTCATAGCTGTAAGCAGCGCTGCCGGCAGCGCTGCTTGCAGATTGTACCGAATCGTGTGTGCGTGTACGGTGGTAAAATGGGTTAAGTTGTGGACTGCAAAACGAACAGTACTATTATGCATTTACGGGTTCGAGTCCCGCCCGCATTAAAAATTAAATGTGTACAAAAATGTTTTTTTTTTATACCCGCAACTTATAGAGTAGAAGGGTATTATGACTTTGTTCAAACCGAAAATGTATGTAACAGGCAGAAGGAGACACCTCCGACCCCATAAAGTATATATATTCTGGCTCAGGATCAACAGCCGAGTCGATATAGCCATGTCCGTCTGTCCGTCTGTCTGTCCGTGTGAATATCTAGATCTCAGCTATTATAAGAGCTACAACTACCAAATTTGGTGAAAGTATGTGTTATTATTTCACGCTAATCAAGTTTATTTTGGATTTTGGCCACGCCATCTTCCGCCTCCCCCTTCCTCCCCCGTAAATCGAAAAAACATTGATTACAAGTACAATTTTGATGCCATATTGTTCATTTTCGGTTTGTGTGCTAACTATAGCTAGCCAGATGATATCTGAAAATTTGGTAACAATCGGATAATAAACACAGAAGTAATTCAGCCTAACGTTTTCCATAGCTGTAAGCAGCGCTGCCGGCAGCGCTGCTTGCAGCATTGTACCGAATCGTGTGTGCGTGTACGGTGGTGAAATGGGTTAAGGAGTAGACTGCAAAACGAACAGTACTATTATGCATTTACGGGTTCGAGTCCCGCCCGCATCAAAAATTAAATGTGAGCAAAAATGTTTTTTTTTTATAGCCGCTACTCATAGAGTAGAAGGGTATTATAACTTTGTTCAAACCGAAAATGTGTGTAACAGGCAGAAGGAGACACCTCCGACCCCATAAAGTATATATATTCTGGCTCAGGATCAACAGTCGAGTCGATATAGCCATGTCCGTCTGTCCGTCTGTCTGTCCGTGTGAAAATCTAGATCTCAGCTATTATAAGAGCTAGAACTACCAAATTTGCTGAAAGTATGTGTTATTATTGCACGCTGCTCAAGTTTATTTTGGATTTTGGCCACGCCCCCTTCCGCCCCTCGAAATCGAAAAAAACTGATTACAAGCGCAATTTTGATGCCAAATTGTTCATTTTCGGTTTGTGTGCTAACTATAGCTAGCCAGATGATATCTGAAAATTTGGTAACAATCGGATAATAAACACAGAAGTAATTCAGCCTAACGTTTTCCATAGCTGTAAGCAGCGCTGCCGGCAGCATTGTACCGAATCGTGTGTGCGTGTACGGTGGTGAAATGGGTTAAGGAGTAGACTGCAAAACGAACAGTACTATTATGCATTTATGGGTTCGAGTCCCGCCCGCATCAAAAATTAAATGTGTGCAAAAATGTTTTTTTTTTATACCCGCTACAAATAGAGTAGAAGGGTATTATAACTTTGTTCAAACCGAAAATGTATGTAACAGGCAGAAGGAGACACCTCCGACCCCATAAAGTATATATATTCTGGCTCAGGATCAACAGTCGAGTCGATATAGCCATGTCCGTCTGTCCGTCTGTCTGTCCGTGTGAAAATCTAGATCTCAGCTATTATAAGAGCTAGAACTACCAAATTTGCTGAAAGTATGTGTTATTATTGCACGCTGCTCAAGTTTATTTTGGATTTTGGCCACGCCCCCTTCCGCCCCTCGAATTCGAAAAAAACTGATTACAAGCGAAATTTTGATGCCAAATTGTTCATTTTCGGTTTGTGTGCTAACTATAGCTAGCCAGATGATCTCTGAAAATTTGGTAACAATCGAATAATAAACACTGAAGTTATTCAGTTTAACGTTTTCCATAGCTGTAAACAGCGCTGCCGGCCGCGCAAATTCTTTATTTGTACAGGAATTAATAAGAATGCCATACAATGCAAATTCTTGCAGTTGTTGGATAACAGCGTCAGTAGCTTAGTGGAAAAGCGATTACTCCTGAACCGACAGGCCTGTGATTCGTTTCCCAGTTCATGCCGCTTAAGCTTTTTATACCCGCTACTCATAGAGTAGAAGGGTATTATAACTTTGTTCAAACCGAAAATGTATGTAACAGGCAGAAGGAGACACCTCCGACCCCATAAAGTATATATATTCTGGCTCAGGATCAACAGCCGAGTCGATATAGCCCTGTCCGTCTGTCTGTCCGTGTGAAAATCTAGATCAACCAAATTTGGTGACAATATGTGTTATTATTGCACTCTGATCAAGTTTATTTTAGATTTTGGCCACGCCCCCTTCCGCCCCCGGTAAATCGAAAAAGATTGATTACAAGCGCAATTTTGATGCCATAGTGTTCATTTTCGGTTTGCATGAAAACTATAGCTAGCCAGATGATCTCTGAAAGTTTGGTAACAATCAGATAATAAACACAGAAGCTATTCAGCCTAACGTTTTCCATAGCTGTAAGCAGCGCTGCCGGCAGCGCTGCTTGCAGCATTGTACCGAATCGTGTGTGCGTGTACGGTGGTGAAATGGGTTAAGGAGTAGACTGCAAAACGAACAGTACTATTATGCATTTATGGGTTCGAGTCCCGCCCGCATCAAAAATTAAATGTGTGCAAAAATGTTTTTTTTTTTATACCCGCTACAAATAGAGTAGAAGGGTATTATAACTTTGTTCAAACCGAAAATGTATGTAACAGGAAGAAGGAGACACCTCCGACCCCATAAAGTATATATATTCTGGCTCAGGATGAACAGCCGAGTCGATATAGCCATGTCCGTCTGTCCGTCTGTCTGTCCGTGTGAAAATCTAGATCTCAGCTATTATAAGAGCTAGAACTACCAAATTTGCTGAAAGTATGTGTTATTATTGCACGCTGCTCAAGTTTATTTTGGATTTTGGACACGCCCCCTTCCGCCCCTCGAATTCGAAAAAAACTGATTACAAGCGCAATTTTGATGCCAAATTGTTCATTTTCGGTTTGTGTGCTAACTATAGCTAGCCAGATGATATCTGAAAATTTGGTAACAATCGGATAATAAACACAGAAGTAATTCAGCCTGACGTTTTCCATAGCTGTAAGCAGCGCTGCCGGCAGCGCTGCTTGCAGCATTGTACCGAATCGTGTGTGCGTGTACGGTGGTGAAATGGGTTAAGGAGTAGACTGCAAAACGAACAGTACTATTATGCATTTATGGGTTCGAGTCCCGCCCGCATCAAAAATTAAATGTGTGCAAAAATGTTTTTTTTTTTATACCCGCTACAAATAGAGTAGAAGGGTATTATAACTTTGTTCAAACCGAAAATGTATGTAACAGGCAGAAGGAGACACCTCCGACCCCATAAAGTATATATATTCTGGCTCAGGATCAACAGCCGAGTCGATATAGCCATGTCCGTCTGTCCGTCTGTCTGTCCGTGTGAAAATCTAGATCTCAGCTATTATAAGAGCTAGAACTACCAAATTTGCTGAAAGTATGTGTTATTATTGCACGCTGCTCAAGTTTATTTTGGATTTTGGCCACGCCCCCTTCCGCCCCTCGAATTCGAAAAAAACTGATTACAAGCGCAATTTTGATGCCAAATTGTTCATTTTCGGTTTGTGTGCTAACTATAGCTAGCCAGATGATATCTGAAAATTTGGTAACAATCGGATAATAAACACAGAAGTAATTCAGCCTAACGTTTTCCATAGCTGTAAGCAGCGCTGCCGGCAGCATTGTACCGAATCGTGTGTGCGTGTACGGTGGTGAAATGGGTTAAGGAGTAGACTGCAAAACGAACAGTACTATTATGCATTTATGGGTTCGAGTCCCGCCCGCATCAAAAATTAAATGTGTGCAAAAATGTTTTTTTTATACCCGCTACAAATAGAGTAGAAGGGGTATTATAACTTTGTTCAAACCGAAAATGTATGTAACAGGCAGAAGGGAGACACCTCCGACCCCATAAAGTATATATATTCTGGCTCAGGATCAACAGTCGAGTCGATATAGCCATGTCCGTCTGTCCGTCTGTCTGTCCGTGTGAAAATCTAGATCTCAGCTATTATAAGAGCTAGAACTACCAAATTTGCTGAAAGTATGTGTTATTATTGCACGCTGCTCAAGTTTATTTTGGATTTTGGCCACGCCCCCTTCCGCCCCTCGAATTCGAAAAAACTGATTACAAGCGCAATTTTGATGCCAAATTGTTCATTTTCGGTTTGTGTGCTAACTATAGCTAGCCAGATGATATCTGAAAATTTGGTAACAATCGGATAATAAACACAGAAGTAATTCAGCCTAACGTTTTCCATAGCTGTAAGCAGCGCTGCCGGCAGCGCTGCCGGCAGCGCTGCTTGCAGCATTGTACCGAATCGTGTGTGCGTGTACGGTGGTGAAATGGGTTGAGGAGTTGACTGCAAAACGAACAGTACTATTATGCATTTTTGGGTTCGAGTCCCGCCCGCATCAAAAATTAAATGTGTGCAAAAATGTTTTTTTTTTATACCCGCTACAAATAGAGTAGAAGGGTATTATAACTTTGCTCAAACCGAAAATGTATGCAACAGGCAGAAGGAGACACCTCCGACCCCATAAAGTATATATATTCTGGCTCAGGATCAACAGTCGAGTCGATATAGCCATGTCCGTCTGTCCGTCTGTCTGTCCGTGTGAAAATCTAGATCTCAGCTATTATAAGAGCTAGAACTACCAAATTTGCTGAAAGTATGTGTTATTATTGCACGCTGCTCAAGTTTATTTTGGATTTTGGCCACGCCCCCTTCCGCCCCTCGAATTCGAAAAAAAACTGATTACAAGCGAAATATTGATGCCAAATTGTTCATTTTCGGTTTGTGTGCTAACTATAGCTAGCCAGATGATCTCTGAAAGTTTGGTAACAATCAGATAATAAACACAGAAGCTATTCAGCCTAACGTTTTCCATAGCTGTAAGCAGCGCTGCCGGCAGCGCTGCTTGCAGATTGTACCGAATCGTGTGTGCGTGTACGGTGGTAAAATGGGTTAAGTTGTAGACTGCAAAACGAACAGTACTATTATGCATTTACGGGTTCGAGTCCCGCCCGCATTAAAAATTAAATGTGTACAAAAATGTTTTTTTTTTATACCCGCAACTCATAGAGTAGAAGGGTATTATGACTTTGTTCAAACCGAAAATGTATGTAACAGGCAGAAGGAGACACCTCCGACCCAATAAAGTATATATATTCTGGCTCAGGATCAACAGCCGAGTAGATATAGCCATGTCCGTCTGTCTGTCCGTGTGAAAATCTAGATCTCAGCTATTATAAGAGCTAGAACTACCAACTTTGGTGACAATATGTGTTATTATTGCACGCTGATCAAGTTTATTTTGGATTTTAGCCACGTCATCTTCCGCCCCAGTAAATCGAAAAACATTGATTACAAGCGCAATTTTGATGCCATATTGTTCATTTTTGGTTTACATGATAACTATAGCTAGCCAGATGATCTCTAAAAATTTGGTAACAATCGGATAATAAACACAGAAGTAATTCAGCCTAACGTTTTCCATAGCTGTAAGCAGCGCTGCCGGCAGCGCTGCTTGCAGCATTGTACCGAATCGTGTGTGCGTGTACGGTGGTGAAATGGGTTAAGGAGTAGACTGCAAAACGAACAGTACTATTATGCATTTATGGGTACGAGTCCCGCCCGCATCAAAAATTAAATGTGTGCAAAAATGTTTTTTTTTTATACCCGCTACAAATAGAGTGGAAGGGTATTCTAACTTTGTTCAAACCGAAAATGTATGTAACAGGCAGAAGGAGACACCTCCGACCCCATAAAGTATATATATTCTGGCTCAGGATCAACAGCCGAGTCGATATAGCCATGTCCGTCTGTCCGTCTGTCTGTCCGTGTGAAAATCTAGATCTCAGCTATTATAAGAGCTAGAACTACCAAATTTGCTGAAAGTATGTGTTATTATTGCACGCTGCTCAAGTTTATTTTGGATTTTGGCCACGCCCCCTTCCGCCCCTCGAATTCGAAAAAACTGATTACAAGCGCAATTTTGATGCCAAATTGTTCATTTTCGGTTTGTGTGCTAACTATAGCTAGCCAGATGATATCTGAAAATTTGGTAACAATCGGATAATAAACACAGAAGTAATTCAGCCTAACGTTTTCCATAGCTGTAAGCAGCGCTGCCGGCAGCGCTGCCGGCAGCGCTGCTTGCAGCATTGTACCGAATCGTGTGTGCGTGTACGGTGGTGAAATGGGTTGAGGAGTTGACTGCAAAACGAACAGTACTATTATGCATTTATGGGTTCGAGTCCCGCCCGCATCAAAAATTAAATGTGTGCAAAAATGTTTTTTTTTTTATACCCGCTACAAATAGAGTAGAAGGGTATTATAACTTTGCTCAAACCGAAAATGTATGCAACAGGCAGAAGGAGACACCTCCGACCCCATAAAGTATATATATTCTGGCTCAGGATCAACAGTCGAGTCGATATAGCCATGTCCGTCTGTCCGTCTGTCTGTCCGTGTGAAAATCTAGATCTCAGCTATTATAAGAGCTAGAACTACCAAATTTGCTGAAAGTATGTGTTATTATTGCACGCTGCTCAAGTTTATTTTGGATTTTGGCCACGCCCCCTTCCGCCCCTCGAATTCGAAAAAAAACTGATTACAAGCGAAATTTTGATGCCAAATTGTTCATTTTCGGTTTGTGTGCTAACTATAGCTAGCCAGATGATCTCTGAAAGTTTGGTAACAATCAGATAATAAACACAGAAGCTATTCAGCCTAACGTTTTCCATAGCTGTAAGCAGCGCTGCCGGCAGCGCTGCTTGCAGATTGTACCGAATCGTGTGTGCGTGTACGGTGGTAAAATGGGTTAAGTTGTAGACTGCAAAACGAACAGTACTATTATGCATTTACGGGTTCGAGTCCCGCCCGCATTAAAAATTAAATGTGTACAAAAATGTTTTTTTTTATACCCGCAACTCATGGAGTAGAAGGGTATTATGACTTTGTTCAAACCGAAAATGTATGTAACAGGCAGAAGGAGACACCTCCGACCCAATAAAGTATATATATTCTGGCTCAGGATCAACAGCCGAGTAGATATAGCCATGTCCGTCTGTCTGTCCGTGTGAAAATCTAGATCTCAGCTATTATAAGAGCTAGAACTACCAACTTTGGTGACAATATGTGTTATTATTGCACGCTGATCAAGTTTATTTTGGATTTTAGCCACGCCATCTTCCGCCCCAGTAAATCGAAAAACATTGATTACAAGCGCAATTTTGATGCCATATTGTTCATTTTTGGTTTACATGATAACTATAGCTAGCCAGATGATCTCTAAAAATTTGGTAACAATCGGATAATAAACACAGAAGTAATTCAGCCTAACGTTTTCCATAGCTGTAAGCAGCGCTGCCGGCAGCGCTGCTTGCAGCATTGTACCGAATCGTGTGTGCGTGTACGGTGGTGAAATGGGTTAAGGAGTAGACTGCAAAACGAACAGTACTATTATGCATTTATGGGTACGAGTCCCGCCTGCATCAAAAATTAAATGTGTGCAAAAATGTTTTTTTTTTATACCCGCTACAAATAGAGTGGAAGGGTATTCTAACTTTGTTCAAACCGAAAATGTATGTAACAGGCAGAAGGAGACACCTCCGACCCCATAAAGTATATATATTCTGGCTCAGGATCAACAGTCGAGTCGATATAGCCATGTCCGTCTGTCCGTCTGTCTGTCCGTGTGAAAATCTAGATCTCAGCTATTATAAGAGCTAGAACTACCAAATTTGCTGAAAGTATGTGTTATTATTGCACGCTGATCAAGTTTATTTTGGATTTTGGCCACGCCCCCTTCCGCCCCTCGAATTCGAAAAAAAACTGATTACAAGCGAAATTTTGATGCCAAATTGTTCATTTTCGGTTTGTGTGCTAACTATAGCTAGCCAGATGATCTCTGAAAATTTGGTAACAATCGAATAATAAACACTGAAGTTATTCAGTTTAACGTTTTCCATAGCTGTAAACAGCGCTGCCGGCCGCGCAAATTCTTTATTTGTACAGGAATTAATAATAATGCCATACAATGCAAATTCTTGCAGTTGTCCGTGTCAAAATCTAGATCTCAGCTATTATAAGAGCTAGAACTACCAAATTTGCTGAAAGTATGTGTTATTATTGCACGCTGCTCAACTTTATTTTGGATTTTGGCCACGCCCCCTTCCGCCCCTCAAATTCGAAAAAAACTGATTACAAGCGAAATTTTGATGCCAAATTGTTCATTTTCGGTTTGTGTGCTAACTATAGCTAGCCAGATGATATCTGAAAATTTGGTAACAATCGGGCGAGTCCCGCCCGCATCAAAAATTAAATGTGTGCAAAAATGTTTTTTTTTTATACCCGCTACTCATAGAGTGGAAGGGTATTATAACTTTGTTCAAACCGAAAATGTATGTAACAGGCAGAAGGAGACACCTCCGACCCCATAAAGTATATATATTCTGGCTCAGGATCAACAGCCGAGTCGATATAGCCCTGTCCGTCTGTCCGTCTGTCTGTCCGTGTGAAAATCTAGATCAACCAAATTTGGTGACAATATGTGTTATTATTGCACTCTGATCAAGTTTATTTTATATTTTGGCCACGCCCCCTTCCGCCCCCGCAAATTGAAAAAACATTGATAACAAGTGCAATTTTGATGCCATATTGTTCATTTTCGGTTTACATGATTACTATAGATAGCCAGATGATCTCTGAAAACTTGGTAACAATCGGATAATAAACACAGAAGTTATTCAGCTTATAATTTTCCATAGCTGAAGGCAGCGCTGCCGGCAGCGCAAATTCTTTATTTGTACAGGAAATAAAAAGAATGCCTTACAATGCAAATTTTTGCAGTTGTTGGATAACAGCGTCAGTAGCTTAGTGGAAAAGCGATGAACTCCTGAACCGACAGGCCCGTAGTTCGATTACCAGTTCATGCCGCTTTAGCTTTTTATACCCGTTACTCATAGAGTAGAAGGGTATTATAACTTTGTTCAAACCGAAAATGTATGTAACAGGCAGAAGGAGACACCTCCGACCTCATAAAGTATATATATTCTGGCTCAGGATCAACAGCCGAGTCGACATAGCCATGTCCGTCTGTCCGTCTGTCCGTCTGTCTGTGTGAAAATCTAGATCTCAGCTATTATAAGAGCTAGGACTACCAAATTTGGTGACAATATGTGTTATTACTGCACGCTAATCAAGTTTATTTTGGATTTTGGCCACGCCCCCTTCCTCCCCCGTAAATCGAAAAAACATTGATTACAAGTGCAATTTTAATGCCATATAGTTAATTTCCGGTTTATGCGCTAACTATAGCTAGCCAGATGGTATCTGAAAATTTGGTAACAATCGGATAATAAACACAGAAGCTATTCAGTTTAACGTTTTCAATAGGTGTAAACAGCGCTTCCGGCAGCGAAAATTCTTTATTTGTACAGGAAATAATAAGAATGCCATACAATGCAAATTTTTGCAGTTGTTGGATAACAGCGTCAGTAGCTTAGTGAAAAAGCGATGAACTCCTGAACCGACAGGCCCGTGATTCGATTCCCAGTTCATGCCGCTTAAGCTTTTTATACCCGCTACTCATAGAGTAGAAGGGTATTATAACTTTGTTCAAACCGAAAATGTATGTAACAGGCAGAAGGAGACACCTCCGACCCCATAAAGTATATATATTCTGGCTCAGGATCAACAGCCGAGTCGATATAGCCATGTCCGTCTGTCCGGACATTTTGGTGACAATATGTGTTATTATTGCACGCTGATCAAGTTTATTTTGGATTTTGACCACTCCCCCTTCCGCCCCCGTAAATCGCAAAAACATTGATTACAAGCGAAATTTTGATGCCATATAGTTCATTTCCGGTTTGCATGATATCTATAGCTACCCAGATGATATCTGAAAATTTGGTAACAATCAGATAAAAAACACAGAAGTTATTCAGCCTAACGTTTTTCATAGCTGCAAGCAGCGCTGCCGGCAGCGTGTACGGTGGTGAAATGGGTTAAGTTGTGGACTGCAAAACAAACAGTACTATTATGCATTTACGGGTTTGAGTCCTGCCCGCATCAAAAATTAAATGTGTGCAAAAATGTTTTTTTTTTATACCCGCTACTCATAGAGTAGAAGGGTATTCTAACTTTGTTTAAACCGAAAATGTATGTTACAGGCAGAAGGAGACACCTCCGACCCCATAAAGTATATATATTCTGGCTCAGGATCAACAGCCGAGTCGATATAGCCATGTCCGTCTGTCCGGACATATTGGTGACAATATGTGTTATTATTGCACGCTGATCAAGATTATTTTGGATTTTGGCCACGCCCCCTTCCGCCCCGTAAATCCAAAAAGCATTGATTACAAACGTAATTTTGATGCCATATAGTTCATTTCCGGTTTGCATGATATCTATAGCTACCCAGATGATATCTGAAAATTTGGTAACAATCGGATAAAAAACACAGAAGTTATTCAGCCTAACGTTTTCCATACCTGCAAGCAGCGCTGCCGGCAGCGTGTACGGTGGTGAAATGGGTTAAGTTGTGGACTGCAAAACAAACAGTACTCTTATGCATTTACGGGTTCGAGTTCTGCCCGCATCAAAAATTAAATGTGTGCAAAAATGTTTTTTTTTTTATACCCGCTACTCATAGAGTAGAAGGGTATTCTAACTTTGTTCAAACCGAAAATGTATGTAACACGCAGAAGGAGACACCTCCGACCCCATAAAGTATATATATTCTGGCTCAGGATCAACAGCCGAGTCGATATAGCCATGTCCGTCTGTCCGTCTGTCTGTCCGTGTGAAAATCTAGATCTCAGCTATTATAAGAGCTAGGACTACCAAATTTGGTGACAATATGTGTTATTATTGCACGTTAATCAAGTTTATTTTGGATTTTGGCCACGCCATCTTCCGCCCCAGTAAATCGAAAAAACATTGATTACAAGTGCAATTTTGATGCCATATAGTTAATTTCCGGTTTATGCGCTAACTATAGCTAGCCAGATGATATCTGAAAATTTGGTAACAATCGGATGATAAACACAGAAGTTATTCAGCCTAACGTTTTCCATAGCTGTAAGCAGCGCTGCCGGCAGCGCTGCTTGCACCATTGTACCGAATCGTGTGCGCGTGTACGGTGGTGAAATGGGTTAAGTTGTGGACTGCAAAACGAACAGTACTATTATGCATTTACGGGTTCGAGTCCTACCCGCATCTAAAATTGAATGTGTGCACAAATGTTTTTTTTTATACCCGCTACTCATAGAGTAGAAGGGTATTCTAACTAACAGAAGGAGACACCTCCGACCCCATAAAGTATATATATTCTGGCTCAGGATCAACAGCCGAGGCGATATAGCCATGTCCATCTGTCCGTCTGTCTGACCGTGTGAAAATCTAGATCTCAGCTATTATAAGAGCTAGGACTACCAAATTTGGTGACAATATGTGTTTTTATTGCACGCTGATCAAGCTTATTTTGGATTTTAGCCACGCCATCTTCTGCCCCAGTAAATCGAAAAAACATTGATTACAAGTGCAATTTTGATGCCATATAGTTAATTTCCGGTTTATGCGCTAACTATAGCTAGCCAGATGATATCTGAAAATTTGGTAACAATCGGATAATAAACACAGAAGGTATTCAGTTTAACGTTTTCCATAGCTGTAAACAGCGCTTCCGGCAGCGAAAATTCTTTATTCGTACAGGAAATAATAAGAATGCGATACAATGCAATTTTCTGCAGTTGTTGGATAACAGCGTCAGTAGCTTAGTGAAAAAGCGATGAACTCCTAAACCGACAGGCCCGTGATTCGATTCCCAGTTCATGCCGCTTAAGCTTTTTATACCCGCTACTCATAGAGTAGAAGGGTATTATAACTTTGTTCAAACCGAAAATGTATGTAACAGGCAGAAGGAGACACCTCCGACCCCATAAAGTATATATATTCTGGCTCAGGATCAACAGCCGAGTCGATATAGCCATGTCCGTCTGTCCGTCTGTCTGTCCGTGTGAAAATCTAGATCTCAGCTATTATAAGAGCTAGGACTACCAACTTTGGTGACAATATGTGTTATTATTGCACGCTGATCAAGTTTATTTTGGATTTTAGCCACGCCATCTTTCGCCCCAGTAAATCGAAAAACATTGATTACAAGCGCAATTTTGATGCCATATAGTTCATTTCCGGTTTGCATGATATCTATAGCTAGCCAGATAATATCTGAAAATTTGGTAACAATCGGATAATAAACACAGAAGCTATTCAGTTTAACATTTTCCATATCTGTAAACAGCGCTTCCGGCAGCGAAAATTCTTTATTTGTACAGGAAATAATAAGAATGCCATACAATGCAAATTTTTGCAGTTGTTGGATAACAGCGTCAGTAGCTTAGTGAAAAGCTATGAACTCTTGAACCGACAGGCCCGTAATTCGATTCCCAGTTCATGCCGCTTAAGCTTTTTATACTCGCTACTCATAGAGTAGAAGGGTATTATAACTTTGTTCAAACCGAAAATGTATGTAACAGGCAGAAGGAGACACCTCCGACCCCATAAAGTATATATATTCTGGCTCAGGATCAACAGCCGAGTCGATATAGCCATGTCCGTCTGTCTGTCCGTGTGAAAATCTAGATCTCAGCTATTATAAGAGCTAGGACTACCAACTTTGGTGACAATATGTGTTATTATTGCACGCTGATCAAGTTTATTTTGGATTTTAGCCACGCCATCTTTCGCCCCAGTAAATCGAAAAACATTGATTACAAGCGCAATTTTGATGCCATATAGTTCATTTCCGGTTTGCATGATATCTATAGCTAGCCAGATAATATCTGAAAATTTGGTAACAATCGGATAATAAACACAGAAGCTATTCAGTTTAACATTTTCCATATCTGTAAACAGCGCTTCCGGCAGCGAAAATTCTTTATTTGTACAGGAAATAATAAGAATGCCATACAATGCAAATTTTTGCAGTTGTTGGATAACAGCGTCAGTAGCTTAGTGAAAAAGCTATGAACTCTTGAACCGACAGGCCCGTAATTCGATTCCCAGTTCATGCCGCTTAAGCTTTTTATACTCGCTACTCATAGAGTAGAAGGGTATTATAACTTTGTTCAAACCGAAAATGTATGTAACAGGCAGAAGGAGACACCTCCGACCCCATAAAGTATATATATTCTGGCTCAGGATCAACAGCCGAGTCGATATAGCCATGTCCGTCTGTCTGTCCGTGTGAAAATCTAGATCTCAGCTATTATAAGAGCTAGGACTACCAACTTTGGTGACAATATGTGTTATTATTGCACGCTGATCAAGTTTATTTTGGATTTTAGCCACGCCATCTTCCGCCCCAGTAAATCGAAAAACATTGATTACAAGCGCAATTTTGATGCCATATTGTTCATTTTCGGTTTACATGATAACTATAGCTAGCCAGATGATCTCTGAAAGTTTGGTAACAATCGGATAATAAACACAGAAGTAATTCAGCCTAACGTTTTCCATAGCTGTAAGCAGCGCTGCTTGCAGCATTGTGCCGAATAGTGTGTGCATGTACGGTGGGAAATGGGTTAAGTTGTGGACTGCAAAACAAACAGTACTATTATGCATTTACGGGTTGGAGTCCTGCCCGCATCAAAAATTAAATGTGTGCAAAAATGTTTTTTTTTTTTTACCCGCTACTCATGGAGTAGAAGGGTATTCTAAGTTTGTTCAAACCGAAAATGTATGTAACAGGCAGAAGGAGACACCTCCGACCCCATAAAGTATATATATTCTGGCTCAGGATCAACAGCTGAGTCGATATAGCCATGTCCGTCTGTCCGTCTGTCTGTCCGTGTGAAAATCTAGATCTCAGCTATTGTAAGAGCTAGGACTACCAAATTTGGTGACAATATGTGTTATTATTGCACGCTGATCAAGTTTATTTTGGATTTTAGCCACGCCATCTTCCTCCCCTCGAATTCGAAAAAAAATTGATTACAAGCGCAATTTTGGTAACAATCGGATAATAAACACAGAAGGTATTCAGTTTAACGTTTTCCATAGCTGTAAACAGCGCTTCCGGCAGCGAAAATTCTTTATTTGTACAGGAAATAATAAGAATGCCATACAATGCAAATTTTTGCAGTTGTTGGATAACAGCGTCAGTAGCTTAGTGAAAAAGCGATGAACTCCTGAACCGACAGGCCCGTGATTCGATTCCCAGTTCATGCCGCTTAAGCTTTTTATACCCGCTACTCATAGAGTAGAAGGGTATTATAACTTTGTTCAAACCGAAAATGTATGTAACAGGCAGAAGGAGACACCTCCGACCCCATAAAGTATATATATTCTGGCTCAGGATCAACAGCCGAGTCGATATAGCCATGTCCGTCTGTCCGGACATATTGGTGACAATATGTGTTATTATTGCACGCTGATCAAGTTTATTTTGGATTTTGGCCACGCTCCCTTCCGCCTCCGTAAATCGAAAAAACATTGATTACAAGCGCAATTTTGATGCCATATAGTTCATTTCCGGTTTGCATAATATCTATAGCTACCCAGATGATATCTGAAAATTTGGTAACAATCGGATAAAAAACACAGAAGTTATTCAGCCTAACGTTTTCCATAGGTGCAAGCAGCGCTGCCGGCAGCGTGTACGGTGGTGAAATGGGTTAAGTTGTGGACTGCAAAACGAACAGTACTATTATGCATTTACGGGTTCAAGTCCTGCCCGCATCAAAAATGAAATGTGTGCAAAAATGTTTTTTTTTTATACCCGATACTCATAGAGTAGAAGGGTATACTAACTTTGTTCAAACCGAAAGTATATGTAACAGGCAGAAGGAGACACCTCCGACCCCATAAAGTATATATATTCTGGCGCAGGATCAACAGCCGAGGCGATATAGCCATGTCCGTCTGTCTGTCCGTGTGAAAATCTAGATCTCAGCTATTATAAGAGCTAGGACTACCAAATTTGGTGACAATATGTGTTATTATTGCACGCTAATCAAGTTTATTTTGGATTTTGGCCACGCCCCCTTGCTACCCCGTAAATCGAAAACACATTGATTTTGATGCCATATAGTTCATTTCCGGTTTGCATGATATCTATAGCTAGCCAGATGATATCTGAAAATTTGGTAACAATCGGATAATAAACACAGAAGCTATTCAGTTTAACATTTTCCATATCTGTAAACAGCGCTTCCGGCAGCGAAAATCCATTATTTGTACAGGAAATAATAAGTTGCCATACAATGCAAATTTTTGCAGTTGTTGGATAACAGCGTCAGTAGCTTAGTGAAAAATCGATGAACTCTTGAACCGACAGGCCCGTGATTCGATTCCCAGTTCATGCCGCTTAAGCTTTTTATACTCGCTACTCATAGAGTAGAAGGGTATTATAACTTTGTTCAAACCGAAAATGTATGTAACAGGCAGAAAGAGACACCTCCGACCCCATAAAGTATATATATTCTGGCTCAGGATCAACAGCCGAGTCGATATAGCCATGTCCGTCTGGCCGTCTGTCAGTCCGTTTGAAAATCTAGATCTCAGCTATTATAAGAGGTAGAACTACCAAATTTGGTGACAATATGTGTTATTATTGCACGCTGATCAAGTTTATTTTGGATTTTAGCCAAGCCCCCTTTCGCCCCCGTAAATCGAAAAAAACATTGATTACAAGCGCAATTTTGATGGCATATTATTCATTTTCGGTTTACTTGATAACTATAGCTAGCCAGATGATCTCTGAAAATTTGGTAACATTTGGATAATAAACACAGAAGTTATTCAGCCTAACGTTTTCCATAGCTATAAGCAGAGCTGCCGGCAGCGCTGCTTGCAGATTGTACTGAATCGTGTGTGCGTGTACGGTGGTGAAATGGGTTAAGTTGTGGACTGCAAAACGAACAGTACTATTATGCATTTACGGGTTCGATTCCCGCCCGCATCAAAAATTCAATGTGTGCAAAAATGTTCTTTTTTTATTTTAGATTTTGACTTTGCACAAATTTTATAAGTCCACTGCCTTTTACGGTCAAAATATGATTGTAGCCGTTTTTTTGTTCCGCAAATAAATGATGTACGAGCAGCTGGGTAGGGGGTATATTACAGTCGAGCACACTCGACTGTAGCTTTCGTACTTGTTTTTTTTTTATTTTAGATTTTGACTTTGCATAAATATTGTAAGTCCTTAGCCTTTTACCGTCAAAATATGATTGTAGCCATTTTTTTTTTGTTCCGCACATAAATGATGTACGAGCAGCTGGGTAGCGGGTATATTACAGTCGAGCACTCTCGACTGTAGCTTTCTTACTTGTTTTATTTTAGATTTTGACTTTGCATAAATATTGTAAGTCCATAGCCTTTTACGGTCTAAATATGATTGTAGCCGTTTTTTTTTTTGTTCCACAAATAAATAATGTACGAGCAGCTGGGTAGCGGGTATATTACAGTCGAGCACACTCGAATGTAGCTTTCTTACTTGTTTTTAATGGCTCACAATGAACTAAGTTAACAAGTGGAGAAGTGACAGTCTTTTAAATCAGCTGTGTGCGATTCTTAGAGCGCAGCTGACAGTATGTGTTATTATTGCACGCTGATCAAGTTTATTTTGGATTCGGCCACGCTCCCTTCCGCCCCTGTAAATCGAAAAAAAATTGCTTACAAGCGCAATTTCGATGCCATATTGTTCATTTTCGGTGTATATGATAATTATAGCTTGCCAGATGATCTATGAAAATTTGGTAACAATTGGATAATAAACACAGAAGTTATTCAGCTTAACGTTTTTCTGAATAGTGTGTGCGTGTACTGTGGTGAAGTGGGTTAAGTTGTGGACTGCAAAACGAACAGTACTATTAAGCATTTACGGGTTCGATTCCCGCCCGCATCAAAAATTCAATGTGTGCAAAAATGTTCTTTTTTTATTTTAGATTTTGACTTTGTACAAATTTTATAAGTCCACTGCCTTTTACGGTCAAAATATGATTGTAGCCGTTTTTTTTTTGTTCCGCAAATAAATGATGTACGAGCAGCTGGGTAGGGGGTATATTACAGTCGAGCACACTCGACTGTAGCTTTCGTACTTGTTTTTTTTTATTTTAGATTTTGACTTTGCATAAATATTGTAAGTCCTTAGCCTTTTACCGTCAAAATATGATTGTAGCCATTTTTTTTTTGTTCCGCACATAAATGATGTACGAGCAGCTGGGTAGCGGGTATATTACAGTCGAGCACTCTCGACTGTAGCTTTCTTACTTGTTTTATTTTAGATTTTGACTTTGCATAAATATTGTAAGTCCATAGCCTTTTACGGTCAAAATATGATTGTAGCCGTTTTTTTTTTTGTTCCACAAATAAATAATGTACGAGCAGCTGGGTAGCTGGTATATTACAGTCGAGCACACTCGAATGTAGCTTTCTTACTTGTTTTTAATGGCTCACAATGAACTAAGTTAACAAGTGGAGAAGTGACAGTCTTTTAAATCAGCTGTGTGCGATTCTTAGAGCGCAGCTGACAGTATGTGTTATTATTGCACGCTGATCAAGTTTATTTTGGATTCGGCCACGCTCCCTTCCGCCCCTGTAAATCGAAAAAAAAATTGCTTACAAGCGCAATTTCGATGCCATATTGTTCATTTTCGGTGTATATGATAATTATAGCTTGCCAGATGATCTATGAAAATTTGGTAACAATTGGATAATAAACACAGAAGTTATTCAGCTTAACGTTTTTCTGAATAGTGTGTGCGTGTACTGTGGTGAAGTGGGTTAAGTTGTGGACTGCAAAACGAACAGTACTATTAAGCTTTTACGGGTTCGAGTCCCGCCCGTATCAAAAATTAAATGTGTGTAAAAATGTTCTTTTTTTATTTTAGATTTTGACTTTGCATAAATATTATAAGTCCATAGCCTTTTACGGTCAAAATATGATTGTAGCCGTTTTTTTGTTCCGCAAATAAATGATGTACGAGCAGCTGGGTAGTGGGTATATTACAGTCGAGCACACTCGACTGTAGCTTTCTTACTTGTTTTTTTTTATTTTGGATGTTGACTTTGCATAAATATTGTAAGTCCTCAGCCTTTTACCGTCAAAATATGATTGTAGCCATTTTTTTTTTTGTTCCGCACATAAATGATGTACGAGCAGCTGGGTAGCTGGTATATTACAGTCGAGCACGCTCGAATGTAGCTTTCTTACTTGTTTTTAATGGTTCACAATGAACTAAGTTAGCAAGTCGAGAAGTGACAGTCTTTTAAATCAGCTGTGTGCGATTCTTAGAGCGCAGCTGACAGTATGTGTTATTATTGCACGCTGATCAAGTTTATTTTGGATTCGGCCACGCTCCCTTCCGCCCCTGTAAATCGAAAAAAAAATTGCGTACAAGCGCAATTATTATATTATTATTATAGCTAGCCAGATGATCTATGAAAATTTGGAAACAATTGGATAATAAACACAGAAGTTATTCAGCTTAACATTTTCCATAGCTGAAGGCAGCGCTGCCGGCAGCGGAAATTCTTTATTTGTACAGGAAATAATAAGAATGCCTTACAATGCAAATTTTTGCAGTTGTTGGATAACAGCGTCAGTAGCTTAGTGGAAAAGCGATTAGCTCCTGAAGCGACAGGCCCGTGATTTGATTCACAGTTCATGCCGCTTAAGCTTTTTCTTTTTATACCCGCTACTCATAGAGTAGAAGGGTATTATAACTTTGTTCAAACCGAAAATGTATGTAACAGGCAGAAGGAGACACTTCCGACCCAATAAAGTATATATATTCTGGCTCAGGATCAACAGCCGAGTCGATATAGCCATATCCGACTGTCCGTCTTTTCGTCTGTCTGTCCGTGTGAAAATCTAGAAAATGATGATCTCAGCTATTATAAGAGATAGAACTACCAAATTTATTGACAGTATGTGTTATTATTGCACGCTGATCAAGTTTATTTTGGATTTTGGCCACGCCCCCTTTCGCCCCCGTAAATAAAAAAGAAGATTGATTACAAGTGATGCCATATTGTTCATTTCCGGTGTGCATGATATCTATAGCTAGCCAGATGATCTCTGCAAATTTGGTAACAATCGGATAATAAACACAGAAGTTATTCAGCCTAACGTTTTCTATAGCTGTGAGCAGCGCTGTCGGCAGCGCTGCTTGCAGCATTGTGACGAGTCGTGTGTGTGTGTACGGTGGTGAAATGGGTTAAGTTGTGGATTGCAAAACGAACAGTACTATTATGCATTTACGGGTTCGAGTCCCGCACGCATCAAAAATTAAATGTGTGCAAAAATGTTTTTTTATACCCGCTACTCATAGAGTAGAAGGGTATTATAACTTTGTTCAAACCGAAAATGTATGTAACAGGCAGACCCCATAAAGTATATATATTCTGGCTCAGGATCAACAGCCGAGTCGATATAGCCATGTCCGTCTGACCGTCTGTCTGTCCGTGTGAAAATCTAGATCTCAGCTATTATAAGAGCTAGGACTACCAAATTTGGTGACAATATGTGTTATTATTGCACGCTGATCAAGTTTATTTTGGATTTTGGCCACGCCCCCTTCCGCGCCCGTAAATCGAAAAAACATTGATTACAAGCGCAATTTTGATGCCATATTGCTGCCGACAGCGCTGCTTGCACCATTGTGCCGAATCGTGTGTGCGTGTACGGTGGTGAAATGGTTTAAGTTGTGGCCTGCAAAACGAAAAGTACTATTATGCATTTACGGGTTCGAGTCCCGCCCGCATCAAAAATTAAATGTGTGCAAAAATGTTTTTTTTTTTATTTTATATTTTGACTTTGCATAAATATTGTTAGTCCATAGCCTTTTACGGTCAAAATATGATTGTAGCCGTTTTTTTGTTCCGCAAATAAATGATGTACGAGCAGCTGGGTAGCGGGTATATTACAGTCGAGCACACTCGAATGTAGCTTTCTTACTTGTTTTTTGGAAAAAAAGGTTTTACCTCCCTTTTTGAGCTACCTTCATAAAACTTTGTATACATGTTTCTTATTGCTGCCCGCTGTAAATAAGTCGGAACGAGCCGGTACGGACCGATACATCGTATAGATGCCATAGAACCTATCGGTTAGAGTGCTCTAGAACACTTTCCATTCAAGTATATAAAGAGGTATTAAAAGGGTACATATCGTTTTTTACATCCACGTATTCGATTTATAGTATTCAACCGGTAGAATTATTATTGTTACTGTTTAAATGATAAATCTTGGATTATTTCGGTACCCGAATAAAAGTTATACGTTTTTAGTACTTTTTACTCCTTTTGCCGGCAGCGCTGCTTGCAGCATTGTGCCGAATAGTGTGTGCATGTACGGTGGGGAAATGGGTTAAGTTGTGGACTGCATAACGAACAGAACTATTATGCATTTATGGGTTCAAGTCCCACCCGCATCAAAAATTCAACGTGTGCAAAAATGTTTTTATACCCGCTTCTCATAGAGTAGAAGGGTATTATAACTTTGTTCAAACCGAAAATGTATGTAACAGGCAGAAGAAGACGCCTCCGACCCCATAAAGTATATATATTCTGGCTCAGGATCAACAGCCGAGTCGATATAGCCATGTCCGTCTGTCCGTCTGTCTGTCCGTGTGAAAATCTAGATCTCAGCTATTATAAGAGCTAGGACTACCAAATTTGGTGACAATATGTGTTATTATTGCACGCTGATCAAGTTTATTTTGGATTTTGGCCACGCCCCCTTCCGCCCCCGTTAATCGAAAAACATTGATTACAAGCGCAATTTTGATGCCATATTGCTGCCGGCAGCGCTGCTTGCAGCATTGTACCGAATCGTGTGTGCGTGTACGGTGGTGAAATGGGTTAAGTTGTGGACTGCAAAACGAACAGTACTATTATGCATTTACGGGTTCGAGTCCCGTATTGGTAACAATCGGATAATAAACACAGAAGTTATTCAGTTTAACGTTTTTCATAGCTGTAAGCAGCGCTGCCGTCCGCGCAAATTCTTTATTTGTACAGGAAATGATAAGAATGCCATACAATGCAAATTTTTGCAGTTATTGGATAACAGCGTCAGTAGCTTAGTGGAAAAGCGATTAGCTCCTGAAGCGACAGGCCCGTGATTTGATTCACAGTTCATGCCGCTTAAGCTTTTTCTTTTTATACCCGCTACTCATAGAGTAGAAGGGTATTATAATTTTGTTCAAACCGAAAATGTATGTAACAGGTAGAAGGAGACACTTCCGACCCCATAAAGTGTATATATTCTTGCTCAGGATCAACAGCCGAGTCGATATAGCCATGTCCGTCTGTCCGTCTGTCTGTCCGTGTGAAAATCTAGATCTCAGCTATTATAAGAGCTAGAACTACCAAATTTGGTGACAATATGTGTTATTATTGCACGCTGATCAAGTTTATTTTGGATTTTGTCCACGCCCCCTTCCGCCCCGGTAAATAAAAAAAAAGATTGATTACAAGTGATGCCATATTGTTCATTTCCGGTTTGCATAACATCTATAGCTAGCCAGATGATCTCTGCAAATTTGGAAACAATCGGATAATAAACACAGAAGTTATTCAGCCTAACGTTTTCTATAGCTGTGAGCAGCGCTGTCGGCAGCGCTGCTTGCAGCATTGTGCCGAGTCGTGTGTGCGTGTACGGTGGTGAAATGGGTTAAGTTGTGGATTGCAAAACGAACAGTACTATTATGCATTTACGGGTTCGAGTCCCGCACGCATCAAAAATTAAATGTGTGCAAAAATGTTTTTTTATACCCGCTACTCATAGAGTAGAAGGGTATTATAACTTTGTTCAAACCGAAAATGTATGTAACAGGCAGACCCCATAAAGTATATATATTCTGGCTCAGGATCAACAGCCGAGTCGATATAGCCATGTCCGTCTGTCCGTCTGTCTGTCCGTGTGAAAATCTAGATCTCAGCTATTATAAGAGCTAGGACTACCAAATTTGGTGACAATATGTGTTATTATTGCACGCTGATCAAGTTTATTTTGGATTTTGGCCACGCCCCCTTCCGCCCCCGTAAATCGAAAAACATTGATTACAAGCGCAATTTTGATGCCATATTGCTGCCGGCAGCGCTGCTTGCAGCATTGTACCGAATCGTGTGTGCGTGTACGGTGGTGAAATGGGTTAAGTTGTGGACTGCAAAACGAACAGTACTATTATGCATTTACGGGTTCGAGTCCCGCCCGCATCAAAAATTAAATGTGTGCAAAAATGTTTTTTTTTTATTTTATATTTTGACTCTGCATAAATATTGTTAGTCCATAGCCTTTTACGGTCAAAATATGATTGTAGCCGTTTTTTTGTTCCGCAAATAAATGATGTACGAGCAGCTGGGTAGCGGGTATATTACAGTCGAGCACACTCGAATGTAGCTTTCTTCCTTGTTTTTTGGAAAAAAAAAGGTTTTACCTCCCTTTTTGAGCTACCTTCATAAAACTTTGTATACATGTTTCTTATTGCTGCCCGCTGTAAATAAGTCAGAACGAGCCGGTACGGACCGATACATCGTATAGATGCCATAGAACCTATAGGTCGTTTTTTTTAACAAAATTTATTAAAAGTTAGAGTGCTCTAGAACACTTTCCATTCAAGTATATAAAGAGGTATTAAAAGGGCACATATCGTTTTTTACATGCACGTATTCGATTTATAGTATTCAACCGGTAGAATTATTATTTTTACTGTTTAAATGATAAATCTTGGATTGTTTCGGTACCCGAATAAAAGTTATACGTTTTCAGTACTTTTTACTCCTTTTGCCGGCAGCGCTGCTTGCAGCATTGTGCCGAATTGTGTGCATGTACGGTGGGGAAATGGGTTAAGTTGTGGACTGCATAACGAACAGAACTATTATGCATTTATGGGTTCGAGTCCCACCCGCATCAAAAATTCAACGTGTGCAAAAATGTTTTTATACCCGCTACCCATAGAGTAGAAGGGTATAATAACTTTGCTCAAACCGAAAATGTATGTAACAGGCAGAAGGAGCCACCTCCGACCCCATAAAGTATACATATTCTGGCTCAGGATCAACAGCCGAGTCGATATAGCAATGTCTGTCTGTCCGTCTGTCTGTCCTTGTGAAAATCTAGATCTCAGCTATTATAAGAGCTAGGACTACCAAATTTGGTGACAATATGTGCTATTATGGCACGCTGATCAAGTTTATTTTGGATTTTGGCCACGCCCCCTTCCGACCCCGTAAATCGAAAAAAGATTGATTACAAGTGCAATTTTGATGCCATATTGATCATTTCCGGTTTGCATGATATCTATAGCTAGCCAGCGCTGCTTGTAGCATTGTACCGAATCGTGTGTGCGTGTACGGTGGTGAAATGGGTTAAGTTGTGGACTGCAAAACGAACAGTACTATTATGCATTTACGGGTTCGACTCCCGCCCGCATCAAAAATTAAATGTGTGCAAAAATGGGTTTTTTTTTTATTTTAGATTTTGACTTTGCATAAATATTGTCAGTCCATAGCGTTTTACGGTCAAAATATGATTGTAGCCGTTTTTATACCCGCTACTCAAAATGTATGTAACAGGCAAAAGGAGACACCTCCGACCCTATAAAGTATATATATTCTAGCTCGGGATCAACAGCCGAGTCGATATAGCCATGTCCGTCTGTCCGTCTGTAAGTCTGTCCGTGTGAAAATCTAGATCTCAGCTATTATAAGAGCTAGAACTACCAAATTTGGTGACAGTATGTGTTATTATTGCACGCTGATCAAGTTTATTTTGGATTTTGGCCACGCCCCCTTCCGCCTCTGTAAATAAAAAAAATTGGTTACAAGCGCAATTTTGATGCCATATTGTTCATTTTCGGTTTATATAATAACTATAGCTAGCCAGATGATCTCTGAATTTGGTAACAATCGGAAAATAAACACACAAGTTATTCAGCTTAACGTTTTCCATAGCTGTAAGCAGCGCTGCCGGCAGCGAAAATTCTTTATTTGTACAGGAAATAACAAGAATTCCTTACAATGCAAATTTTTGCAGTTGTTGGATAATAGCGCCAGTAGCTTCGGGAAAAAGCAATGAACTCCTGAACCGACAGGCCTGTGATTCGATTCCCAGTTCATGCCGCTTAAGCTTTTTCTTTTTATAGCCGCTAGTCGAGTCGATATAGCCATGTCAAATCTAGATCTCAGCTATTATAAGAGCTAGGACTACCAAATTTGGTGACAATATGTGTTATTATTGCACGCTGATCAAGTTTATTTTGGGTTTTGGCCACGCCCCCTTCCGCCCCCGTTAATCGAAAAACATTGATTACAAGCGCAATTTTGATGCCATATTGCTGCCGGCAGCGCTGCTTGCAGCATTGTACCGAATCGTGTGTGCGTGTACGGTGGTGAAATGGGTTAAGTTGTGGACTGCAAAACGAACAGTACTATTATGCATTTACGGGTTCGAGTCCCGCCCGCATCAAAAATTAAATGTGTGCAAAAATGTTTTTTTTTTTATTTTATATTTTGACTTTGCATAAATATTGTTAGTCCATAGCCTTTTACGGTCAAAATATGATTGGAGCCGTTTTTTTGTTCCGCAAATAAATGATGTACGAGCAGCTGGGTAGCGGGTATATTACAGTCGAGCACACTCGAATGTAGCTTTCTTACTTGTTTTTTGGAAAAAAAAGCTTTTACCTCCCTTTTTGAGCTACCTTCATAAAACTTTGTATACATGTTTCTTATTGCTGCCCGCTGTAAATAAGTCGGAACGAGCCGGTACGGACCGATACATCGTATAGATGCCATAGAACCTATCGGTCGTTTTTTTAACAAAATTTATTAAAAGTTAGAGTGCTCTAGAACACTTTCCATTCAAGTATATAAAGAGGTATTAAAAGGGTACATATCGTTTTTTACATCCACGTATTCGATTTATAGTATTCAACCGGTAGAATTATTATTTTTACTGTTTAAATGATAAATCTTGGATTATTTCGGTACCCGAATAAAAGTTATACGTTTTCAGTACTTTTTACTCCTTTTGCCGGCAGCGCTGCTTGCAGCATTGTGCCGAATAGTGTGTGCATGTACGGTGGGGAAATGGGTTAAGTTGTGGACTGCATAACGAACAGAACTATTATGCATTTATGGGTTCGAGTCCCACCCGCATCAAAAATTCAACGTGTGCAAAAATGTTTTTATACCCGCTACTCATAGAGTAGAAGGGTATTATAACTTTGTTCAAACCGAAAATGTATGTAACAGGCAGAAGAAGACGCCTCCGACCCCATAAAGTATATATATTCTGGCTCAGGATCAACAGCCGAGTCGATATAGCCATGTCCGTCTGTCCGTCTGTCTGTCCGTGTGAAAATCTAGATCTCAGCTATTATAAGAGCTAGGACTACCAAATTTGGTGACAATATGTGTTATTATTGCACGCTGATCAAGTTTATTTTGGATTTTGGCCACGCCCCCTTCCGCCCCCGTAAATCGAAAAACATTGATTACAAGCGCAATTTTGATGCCATATTGCTGCCGGCAGCGCTGCTTGCAGCATTGTACCGAATCGTGTGTGCGTGTACGGTGGTGAAATGGGTTAAGTTGTGGACTGCAAAACGAACAGTACTATTATGCATTTACGGGTACGAGTCCCGTCCGCATCAGAAATTAAATGTGTGCAAAAATGTTTTTATACCCGCTACTCATAGAGTAGAAGGGTATAATAACTTTGCTCAAACCGAAAATGTATGTAACAGGCAGAAGGAGCCACCTCCGACCCCATAAAGTATACATATTCTGGCTCAGGATCAACAGCCGAGTCGATATAGCAATGTCTGTCTGTCCGTCTGTCTGTCCTTGTGAAAAATTTAGATCTCAGCTATTATAAGAGCTAGGACTACCAAATTTGGTGACAATATGTGCTATTATGGCACGCTGATCAAGTTTATTTTGGATTTTGGCCACGCCCCCTACCGACCCCGTAAATCGAAAAAAGATTGATTACAAGTGCAATTTTGATGCCATATTGATCATTTCCGGTTTGCATGATATCTATAGCTAGCCAGCGCTGCTTGTAGCATTGTACCGAATCGTGTGTGCGTGTACGGTAGTGAAATGGGTTAAGTTGTGGACTGCAAAACGAACAGTACTATTATGCATTTACGGGTTCGACTCCCGCCCGCATCAAAAATTAAATGTGTGCAAAAATGGGTTTTTTTTTTTTATTTAAGATTTTTACTTTGCATAAATATTGTCAGTCCATAGCCTTTTACGGTCAAAATATGATTGTAGCCGTTTTTATACCCGCTACTCATAGAGTAGAAGGGTATTATAACTTTGTTTAACTGAAAATGTATGTAACAGGCAAAAGGAGACACCTCCGACCCTATAAAGTATATATATTCTAGCTCGGGATCAACAGCCGAGTCGATATAGCCATGCCCGTCTGTCCGTCTGTAAGTCTGTCCGTCTGTCTGTCCGTGTGAAAATCTAGATCTCAGCTATTATAACAGCTAGAACTACCAAATTTGGTGACAGTATGTGTTATTATTGCACGCTGATCAAGTTTATTTTGGATTTTGGCCACGCCCCCTTCCGCCTCTGTAAATAAAAAAAATTGGTTACAAGCGCAATTTTGATGCCATATTGTTCATTTTCGGTTTATATAATAACTATAGCTAGCCAGATGATCTCTGAATTTGGTACCAATCGGATAATAAACACACAAGTTATTCAGCTTAACGTTTTCCATAGCTGTAAGCAGCGCTGCCGGCAGCGAAAATTCTTTATTTGTACAGGAAATAACAAGAATTCCTTACAATGCAAATTTTTGCAGTTGTTGGATAATAGCGTCAGTAGCTTCGGGAAAAAGCAATGAACTCCTGAACCGACAGGCCCGTGGTTCGATTCCCAGTTCATGCCGCTTAAGCTTTTTCTTTTTATAGCCGCTAGTCGAGTCGATATATCCATGTCAAATCTAGATCTCAGCTATTATAAGAGCTAGGACTACCAAATTTGGTGACAGTATGTGTTATTATTGCACGCTGATCAAGTTTATTTTGGATTTTGGCCACGCCCCCTTCTGCCTCTGTAAATCGAAAAAATTGATTACAAGCGCAATTTTGATGCCATATTGTTCATTTTCGGTTTATATAATAACTATAGCTTGCCAGATGATCTCTAAAAATTTGGTAACAATCGGATAATAAACACAGAAGTTATTCAGCTTAACGTTTTCCATAGCTGTAAGCAGCGCTGCCGGCAGCGCAAATTCTTTATTTGTACAGGAAATAACAAGAATGCCAATTTTTGCAGTTGTTGGATAACAGCGTCAGTAGCTTATTGGAACAGAGATGAACTCCTGAACCGACAGGCCCGTGGTTCGATTCCCAGTTCATGCCGCTAAAGCTTTTTCTTTTTATACCCGCTACTCATAGAGTAGAAGGGTATTATAACTATGTTCAAACCGAAAATGTATGTAAAGGTAGAAGGAGACACCTCCGACCCCATATAGTATATATATTCTGGCTCAGGATCAACAGCCGAGTCAACATAGCCAAGTCCGTCTGTCCGTCTGTCCGTCCGTGTGAAAATCCAGATCTCAGCTATTATAAGAGCTGGAACTACCAAATTTGGTGACAGTATGTGTTATGCCGGCAGCGCTGCTTGCAGCATTGTGCCGAATCGTGTGTGCGTGTACGGCGGTGAAATGGGTTCAGTTGTAGACTGCAAAACGAACAGTACTACTATGCATTTACGGGTTCGAGTCCCGCCCCCATCAAAAATTCAATGTGTGCAAAAATGTTTTTTTATACCCGCTACTCATAGAGTAGAAGGGTATTATAACTTTGCTCAAACCGAAAATATATGTACCAGACAGAAGGAGCCACCTCCAACCCCATAAAGTATATATATTCTGGCTCAGGATCAACAGCCGAGTCGATATAGCCATGTCCGTCTGTCCGTGTGAAAATCTAGATCTCAGCTATTATAAGAGCTAGAACTACCAAATTTGGTGACAGTATGTGTTATTATTGCACGCTGATCAAGTTTATTTTGGATTTTGGCCACGCCCCCTTCCGCCTCTGTAAATAAAAAAAATTGATTACAAGCGCAATTTTGATGCCATATTGTTCATTTTCGGTTAATATATTAACTATAGCTAGCCAGATGATCTCTAAAAATTTGGTAACAATCGGATAATAAACACAGAAGTTATTCAGCTTAACGTTTTCCATAGCTGTAAGCAGCGTCCGTCTGTCTGTCCGTGTGAAAATCTAGATCTCAGCTATTATAAGAGCTAGGACTACCAAATTTGGTGACTATTTGTGTTATTATTGCACGCTGATCAAGTTTATTTTGGGTTTTGGCCACGCCCCCTTCCGCCCCCGTAAATCGAAAAAAGATTGATTACAAGTGTAATTTTGATGGTGGCAGCGCTGCTTGCAGCATTGTACCGAATCGTGTGTGCGTGTACGGTGTTGAGATGGGTTATGTTGTGGACTGCAAAACGAACAGTACTATTATGCATTTACGGGTTCGAGTCCCGCCCGCATCAAAAAAATTAAATGTGTGCAAAAATGATTTTATACCCGCTACTCATAGAGTAAAAGGGTATAATAACTTTGTTAAAACCGAAAATGTATGTAACAGGCAGAAGGAGACACCTCAGACCCCATAAAGTATATATATTCTGGCTTAGGATCAACAGCCGAGTCGATATAGCCATGTCCGTCTGTCCGTGTGAAAATCTAGATCTCACCTATTATAAGAGCTAGGACTACCAAATTTGGTGAAAATATGTATTATTATTGCACGCTGATCAAGTTTATTTTGGATTTTGGCCAAGTCCCCTTCCGCCCCCATAAATCGAAAAAACATTGGTTACAAGCGCAATTTTGATACCATATTGTTCACTTTCGGTTTACATGATAACTATAGCTAGCCAGCAGCGCTGCTTGCAGCATTGTGCCGAATCGTGTGTGCGTGTACGGTGGTGAAATGGGTTATGTTGCGGACTGCAAAACGAACAGTACTATTATGCATTTACGGGTTCGAGTCTCGCCCGCATCAAAAAAATTAAATGTGTGCAAAAATATTTTTTTTTTTTTATTTCAGATTTTGACTTTGCATAAATATTGTAAGTCCTCAGCCTTTTACGGTCAAAATATGATTGTAGCCATTTTTTTTTGTTCCGCACATAAATGATATACGAGCAGCAGGGTAGCGGGTATATTACAGTCGAGCACACTCGACTGTAGCTTTCTTACTTGTTATACCCGCTACTCATAGAGTAGAAGGGTATTATAACTTTGTTCAAACCGAAAATGTATGTACCAGGCAGAAGGAGCCACCTCCGACCCCATAAAGTATATATATTCTGGCTCAGGATTAACAGCCGAGTCGATATAGCCATGCCCGTCTGTCCGTCTGTCTGTCTGTCCGTCTATCCGTCTGTCTGTCCGTGTGAAAATCTAGATCTCAGCTATTATAAGAGCTAGAACTACCAAATTTGGTGACAGTATGTGTTATTATTGCACGCTGATAAACTTTATTTTGGATTTTGGCCACGCCCCTTTCCTCCTCTGTAAATAAAAAAAATTGATTACAAGTGCAATTTTGATGCCATATTGTTCATTTTCGTTTATATGATAACTATATAGCTAGCCAGATGATCTCTGAAAATTTGGTAACAATCGGATAATAAACACAGAAGTTATTCAGCTTAACATTTTCCATAGCTGTAAGCAGCGCTGCCTGCAGCGCAAATTCTTTATTTGTACAGGAAATAATAAGAATGCCTTACAATGCAAATTTATGCAGTTGTTGGATAACAGCGTCAGTAGCTTAGTGGAAAAGCGATGAACTCCTGAACCGACAGGCCCGTGGTTCGATTGCCAGTTCATGCCGC
Organism: Zaprionus ghesquierei; assembly: GCA_018904095.1. Taxonomy (NCBI): domain Eukaryota; kingdom Metazoa; phylum Arthropoda; class Insecta; order Diptera; family Drosophilidae; genus Zaprionus; species Zaprionus ghesquierei. The sequence continues at coordinate 9,279 of JAEIGP010000192.1, read as the reverse complement.
TTAACCTTTTTCTTTTTATAGCCGCTACTCATAGAGTGGAAGGGTATTATAACTTTGTTCAAGCCGAAAATGTATGTAACAGGCAAAAGGAGACATCTCCGACCCCATAAAGTATATATATTCTGGCTCAGGGTCAACAGCCGAGCCGATATAGCCATGTCCGTCTGGCCGTCTGTCTGTCTGTCCGTCTGTCCGTCTGTCTGTCCGTGTGAAAATCTAGATCTCAGCTAATATAAGAGCTAGAACTACCAAATTTGGAGACAGTGTGTGTTATTATTTTACGCTGATCAGGTTTATATTGGATTTTGGCCACGCCCCCTTCCGCCGTTGTAAATCGAAAAAAATTGATTACAAGCGCAATTTTGATCCTATATTGTTCATTTTCGGTTTGTGTGATAAATATTGCTAGCCAGATCATCTCTGAAAATTTCGTAACAATCGGATAATAAACACAGAAGTTATTCAGCTTAACGTTTTCCCGCAGCGCTGCTTACAGCATTGTGCCGAAACGTGTGTGCGTGTACGGTGGTGAAATGGGTTAAGTTGTGGACTGCAAAACGAACAGTACTATTATGCATTTACGGGTTCGAGTCCCGCCCGCATCAAAAATTAAATGTGTGCAAAAATGTTTTTATAACCACTACTCATAGAGTAGAAGGGTATAATAATTTGGTTCAAACCGGAAATTGATGTAACAGGCAGAAAGAGACACCTCCGACCCCATAAAGTATATATATTCTATTGCTAGCCAGATCATCTCTGAAAATTTCGTAACAATCGGATAATAAACACAGAAGTTATTCAGCTTAACGTTTTCCCGCAGCGCTGCTCGGGATCAACAGCCGAGTCGATATAGCCATCCCCGTCTGTCCGTCTGTCTGTCTGTCCGTCTATCCGTCTGTCTGTCCGTGTGAAAATCTAGATCTCAGCTATTATAAGAGCTAGAACTACCAAATTTGGTGACAGTATGTGTTATTATTGCACGCTGATCAAGATTATTTTGGATTTTGGCCACGCCCCCTTCCGCCGTTGTAAATCGAAAAAACATTGGTTACAAGAGCAACTTTGATGCCATATTGTTTATTTTCGGTTTACATGATGTCAATAGCTATCCAGATGATCTCTGAAAATTTGGTAACAATCGGATAATAAACACAGAAGTAATTCAGCCTAACGTTTTCCATAGCTGTAAGCAGCGCTGCTTGCAGCATTGTACCAAATCGTGTGTGCGTGTACGGTGGTGAAATGGGTTAAGTTGTGGACTGCAAAACGAACAGTACTATTATGCATTTACGGGTTCCAGTCCCGCTCGCATCAAAAATTAAATGTGTGCAAAAATGTTTTTTTTTTTTATTTTAGATTTTGACTTTGCATAAATATTGTAAGTCCTCAGCCTTTTACGGTCAAAATATGATTGTAGCCGTTTTTTTTTGTTCCGCAAATAAATGATGTACGAGCAGCTGGGTATCGGGTATATTACAGTCGAGCACACTGGACTGTAGCTTTCTTACTTGTTTTAACAAAATTTATTAAAAGTTAGGATGCTCTGGAACACACTCCATAAAGTATATAAAGAGGTATTAAAAGGGCACATATCGTTTTTTACATGCACGTATTCGATTTATAGTATTCAACCGGTAGAATTATTATTTTTACTGTTTAAGTGATAAATCTTGGATTTTTTTGGTACCTGAATAAAAGTTATACGTTTTCAGTACTTTTTACTCCTTTTGCCGGCAGCGCTGCTTGCAGCATTGTGCCGAATAGTGTGTGCGTGTACGGTGGTGAAATGGGTTAAGTTGTGGAATGCGAAACAAACATTACTATTATGCATTTACAGGTTCGAGTCCCGCCCGCATCAAAAATTAAATGTGTGCAAAATATTATTTTTATACCCGCTACTCATAGAGTAGAAGGGTATTATAACTTTGTTCAAACCGAAAATGTATGTAACAGGCAGAAGGAGACACCTCCGACCCCGTAAAGTATATATATTCTGGCTCAGGATCAACAGCCGAGTCGATATAGCCATGTCCGTCTGTCCGTCTGTCTGTCTGTCTGTCCGTGTGAAAATCTAGATCTCTGCTATTATAAGAGCTAGGACTACCAAATTTAGTGACCGGCAGCGCTGCTTGCAGTATTGTACCGATTCGTGTGTGCGTGTAGTGGTGAAATGGGTTAAGTTGTGGACTGCAAAACGATCATTACTATTATGCATTTACAGGTTCGAGTCCCGCCCCCATCAAAAATTAAATGTGTGCAAAAATGTGTTTTTATACCCGCTACTCATAGAGTAGAAGGGTATTATAACTTTGTTCAAACCGAAAATGTATGTAACATGCAGAAGGAGATACCTCCGACCCCATAAAGTATATATTCTAGCTCAGGATCAACAGCCGAGTCGATATAGCCATGTCCGTCTGTCCGTCTGTCTGTCCATGTGTTTATTTTGGATTTTGGCCACGCCCCTTCCGCCCCCGTCAATCAAAAAAATATTGATTACAAGTGCAATTTTGATGCCATATAGTTCATTTCCGGTTTGCATGATATCTATAGCTAGCCAGATGATGTCTGAAAATTTGGTAACAATCGGATAATAAACACAGAAGTTATTCAGCCTAACGTTTTCCATAGCTGTAAGCAGCGCTGCCGGCAGCGCTGCTTGCAGCATTGTACCGAATCGTGTGTGCGTGTACGGTGGTGAAATGGGTTAAGTTGTGGACTGCAACACGAACAGTACTATTATGCATTCACGGGTTCGAGTCCCGCCCGCATCAAAAATTAAATGTGTGCAAAAATGTTTTTATACCCGCTACTCATAGAGTAGAAGAGTATTATAACTTTTTTCAAACCGAAAATGTATGTAACAGGCAGAAGAAGACGCCTCCGACCCCATAAAGTATATATATTCTGGCTCAGGATCAACAGCCGAGTCGATATAGCCATGTCCGTCTGTCCGTCTGTCTGTCTGTCTGTCCGTGTGAAAATCTAGATCTCAGCTATTATAAGAGCTAGGACTACCAAATTTGGTGACAATATGTGTTATTATTGCACGCTGATCAAGTTTATTTCGGATTTTGTCCACGCCCCCTTCCGCCCCCGTAAATCGAAAAAAAAAATGATTACTTATGCAATTTTGATGCTGGCAGCGCTGCTTGCAGCATTGTACCGAATCGTGTGTGCTTGTACGGTGTTGAAATGGGTTATGTTGTGGAATGCAAAACGAACAGTAGTTTTATGCATTTACGATTCGAGTCCCGCCCCCATCAAATTTTAAATGTGTGCAAAAATGTTTTTATACCCGCTACTCATAGAGTAAAAGGGTATAATAACTTTGTTCAAACCGAAAATGTATGTAACAGGCAGAAGGAGACACCTCCGGAACCCCATAAAGTATATATATTCTGGCTCAGGATCAACAGCCGAGTCGATATAGCCATGTCCGTCTGTCCGTCTATCTGTCCGTGGAAAAATCTAGATATCAGCTATTATAAGAGCTAGGACTACTAAATTTGGTAACAATATGTGTTATTATTGCACGCTGATCAAGTTTATTTTGGATTTTGTCCACGCCCCCTTCCGCCCTCGTAAATCGAAAAAAGATTGATTACAAGTGCTGCTGGCAGCGCTGCTTGCAGCATTGTACCGAATCGTGTGTGCGTGTACGGTGGTGAAATGGGTTAAGTTGTGAACTGCAAAACGAACAGTACTATTATGCATTTACGGGTTCGAGTCCCGCCCGCATCAAAAATTAAATGTGTGCAAAAATGTTTTTTTTTTTATACCCGCTACTCATAGAGTAAAAGGGTATAATAACTTTGTTCAAACCGAAAATGTATGTAACAGGCAGAAGGAGAAACCTCCGGACGTCTGTCCGTCTATCTGTCCGTGGGAAAATCTAGATCTCAGCTATTATAAGAGCTAGGACTACTAAATTTGGTGACAATATGTGTTATTATTGCACGCTGATCAAGTTTATTTTGGATTTTGTCCACGCCCCCTTCCACCCCCCGTAAATCGAAAAAAGATTGATTACAAGTGCAATTTTGATGCTGGCAGCGCAGCTTGCAGCATTGTACCGAATCGTGTGTGCGTGTACGGTGGTGAAATGTGTTAAGTTGTGAACTGCAAAACGAACAGTACTATTATGCATTTACGGGTTCGAGTCCCGCCCGCATCAAAAATTAAATGTGTGCAAAAATGTTTTTATACCCGCTACTCATAGAGTAAAAGGGAATAATAACTTTGTTCAAACCGAAAATGTATGTAACAGGCAGAAGGAGACACCTCCGGACGTCTGTCCGTCTATCTGTCCGTGGGAAAATCTAGATCTCAGCTATTATAAGAGCTAGGACTATCAAATTTGGTGACAATATGTGTTATTAATGCACGCAGATCAAGTTTATTTTGGATTTTGTCCACGCCCTGTAAATCGAAAAAACATTGATTACAAGTGCAATTTTGATGCCATATAGTTCATTTGCGGTTTGCATGATATCTAAAGCTAGCCAGATGATGTCTAAAAATTTGGTAACAATCGGATAATAAACACAGAAGTTATTCAGCCTAACGATTTCCATAGCTGTAAGCCGCGCTGCCGGCAGCGCTGCTTTGAGCATTGTACCGAATCGTGTGTGCTTGTACGGTGTTGAAATGGGTTATGTTGTGGACTGCAAAACGAACAGTACTTTTATGCATTTACGATTCGAGTCCCGCCCGCATCAAAAATTAAATGTGTGCAAAAATGTTTTTATACCCGCTACTCATAGAGTAAAAGGGTATAATAACTTTGTTCAAACCGAAAATGTATGTAACAGGCAGAAGGAGACACCTCCGACCCCATAAAGTATATATATTCTGGCTCAGGATCAACAGCCGAGTCGATATGGCAATGTCCGTCTGTCCGTGTGTCTGTCTGTCTGTTCGTGTGAAAATCTAGATCTCAGCTATTATAAGAGCTAGGACTACCAAATTTGGTGACAATATGTGTTATTATTGCACGCTGATCAAGTTTATTTTGGATTTTGGCCACGCCCCCTTCCGCCCCTGTAAATAAAAAAAATTGATTACAAGCGCAATTTTGATGCCATATTGTTCATTTCCCGTTTACGTGATAACTATAGCTAGCCAGATGATCAATCGGATAACAATCGGATAATAAACACAGAAGTTATTCAGTCTAACGTTTTCCATAGCTGTAAGCAGCGCTGCCGACAGCGCTGCTTTGAGCATTGTACCGAATCGTGTGTGCGTGTACGGTGGTGAAATGGGTTACGTTGTGGACTGCAAAACGAACAGTACTATTATGCATTTACGGGTTCGAGTCCCGCCCGCATCAAAAATTAAATGTGTGCAAAAATGTTTTTTTACCCGCTACTCATAGAGTAAAAGGGTATAATAACTTTGTTCAAACCGAAAATGTAAGTAACAGGCAGAAGGAGACACCTCCGGACGTCTGTCCGTCTATCTGTCCGTGGGAAAATCTAGATCTCAGCTATTATAAGAGCTAGGACTACTAAACTTGGTGACAATATGTGTTATTATTGCACGCTGATCAAGTTTATTTTGGATTTTGTCCACGCCTCCTTCCGCCCCCGTAAATCGAAAAAAGATTGATTACAAGTGCAATTTTGATGCTGGCAGCGCTGCTTTCAGCATTGTACCGAATCGTCTGTGCGTGTACGGTGGTGAAATGGGTTAAGTTGTGAACTGCAAAACGAACAGTACTATTAAGCATTTACGGGTTCGAGTCCCGCCCGCATCAAAAATTAAATGTGTGCAAAAATGTTTTTTTACCCGCTACTCATAGAGTAAAAGGGTATAATAACTTTGTTCAAACCGAAAATGTAAGTAACAGGCAGAAGGAGACACCTCCGGACGTCTGTCCGTCTATCTGTCCGTGGGAAAATCTAGATCTCAGCTATTATAAGAGCTAGGACTACTAAATTTGGTGACAATATGTGTTATTATTGCACGATGATCAAGTTTATTTTGGATTTTGTCCACGCCCCCGTAAATCGAAAAAACATTGACTACAAGTGCAATTTTGATGCCATATAGTTCATTTGCGGTTTGCATGATATCTATAGCCAGCCAGATGATGTCAAAAAATTTGGTAACAATCGGATAATAAACACAGAAGTTATTCAGCCTAACGATTTCCATAGCTGTAAGCAGCGCTGCCTGCAGCGCTGCTTTGAGCATTGTACCGAATCGTGTGTGCGTGTACGGTGGTGAAATGGGTTAAGTTGTGGACAGCAAAACGAACAGTACTATTATGCATTTACGGGTTCGAGTCCCGCCCGCATCAAAAATTAAATGTGTGCAAAAATGTTTATACCCGCTACTCATAGAGTAGAAGGGTATTATAACTGTGTTTAAACCGAAAAAGTATGTAACAGGCAGAAGGAGACACCTCCGACCCCATAAAGTATAGATATTCTGGCTCAGGATCAACAGCCGAGTCGATATAGCTATGTCCGTCTGTCCGTCTGTCTGTCCGTGTGAAAATCTAGATCTCAGCTATTATAAGAGCTAGGACTACCAAATTTGGTAACAATATGTGTTATTATTGCAAGCTTATCAAGTTTATTTTGGATTTTGGCCACGCCCCCTTCCGCCCCCGTAAATCGAAAAAACATTGATTACAAGCGCAATTTTGACGCCATATAGTTCATTTCCGGTTTACATGATAACTATTGGTAGCTAGCAGCGGTGCTTGCAGCATTGTGCCGAATCGTGTGTGCGTGTACGGTGATGAAATGGGTTAAATTGCGGACTGCAATACGAACAGTACTATTATGCATTTACGGGTTCGAGTCCCGCCCGCATCAAAAATTAAATGTGTGCAAAAATGTTTATACCCGCTACTCATAGAGTAGAAGGGTATAATAACTTTGTTCAAACCGAAAATGTATGTAACAGGCAGAAGGAGACACCTCCGACCCCATAAAGTATATATATTCTGGCTCAGGATCAACAGCCGAGTCGATATAGCCATGTCCGTCTGTCCGTCTGTCTGTCCGTGTGAAAATCTAGATCTCAGCTATTATAAGAGCTAGAACTACCAAATTTGGTGACAATATGTGTTATTATTGCACGCTGATCAAGTTTATTTTGGATTTTGGCCACGCCCCCTTCTCCCCCGTAAATCAAAAAAACATTGATTACAAGTGCAGTTTTGATGCCATGTAGTTCATTTCCGGTTTGCGTCATATCTATAGCTAGCCAGATGATGTCTGAAAATTTGTTAACAATCGGATAATAAACACAGAAGTTATTCAGCCTAACGTTTTCCATAGCTGTAAGCAGCGCTGCCGGTATTTACGGGTTCGTGTCCCGCCCGCATCAAAAATTAAATGTGTGAAAAAATGTTTATACCCGCTACTCATAGAGTAGAAGGGTATTATAACTTTGTTCAAACCGAAAATGTATGTAACAGGCAGAAGAAGACACCTCCGACCCCATAAAGTATATATCGTCGTATATACCGTCTGTCCGTCTGTCTGTCCGTGTGAAAATCTAGATCTCAGCTATTATAAGAGCTAGGACTATCAAATTTGGTGACAATATGTGTTATTATTGCACGCTGATCAAGTTTATTTTGGATTTTGTCCACGCCCCCTTCCGCCCCCCGTAAATCGAAAAAAGATTGATTACAAGTGCAATTTTGATGCTGGCAGCGCTGCTTGCAGCATTGTACCGAATCGTGTGTGCTTGTACGGTGTTGAAATGGGTTATGTTGTGGACTGCAAAACGAACAGTACTATTATGCATTTACGGGTTCGAGTCCCGCCCGCATCAAAAATTAAATGTGTGCAAAAATGTTTTTATACCCGCTACTCATAGAGTAAAACGGTATAATAACTTTGTTCAAACCGAAAATGTTTGTTACAGGCAGAAGGAGACACCTCCGACCCCATAAAGTATATATATTCTGGCTCAGGATCAACAGCCGAGTCGATATAGCCATGTCCGTCTGTCCGTCTGTCTGTCCGTGTAAAAATCTAGATCTCAGCTATTATAAGAGCTAGGACTACCAAATTTGGTGACAAAATGTGATATTATTGAACGCTGATCAAGTTTATTTTGGATTTTGGCCACGCCCCCTTCCGCCCCCGTAAATCGAAAAAACATTGGTTACAAGCGCAATTTTGATGCCATATTGTTTATTTTCGGTTTACATGATAACTATAGCTAGCCAGAAGCGCTGCTTGCAGCATTGTGCCGAATCGTGTGTGCGTGTACGGTGGTGAAAGGGGTTAAGTTACGGACTGCAAAACGAACAGTACTATTATGCATTTACGGGTTCGAGTCCCGCCCGCATCAAAAATTAAATGTGTGCAAAAATGTTTATACCCGCTACTCATAGAGTAGAAGGGTATTATAACTTTGTTCAAACCGAAAATGTATGTAACAGGCAGAAGGAGACACCTCCGGACGTCTGTCCGTCTATCTGTCCGTGGGAAAATCTAGATCTCAGCTATTATAAGAGCTAGGACTACTAAATTTGATGACAATATGTGTTATTATTGCACGCTGATCAAGTTTATTTTGGATTTTGTCCACGCCCCCGTAAATCGAAAAAAAATTGATTACAAGTGCAATTTTGATGCTGGCAGCGCTGCTTGCAGCATTGTGCCGTGTAATAGGTTTTTACATGAAACCCTTCCTGTCAGTTTGAGGTTCTTTATTCGAATGAATCTATCATGCTGTCTTTGGGCGCAGCTAACCCGCACATACTATGCTTAAGATTATGTATTCTTAAAGACATATATACGTATACATATGTATGCAGAAGGCATGCATTGAGCTGCGATGTGCATGCTCAGCATTCTCACGCTCCGCGATCGGCTTATGTATAAGCGTTAGATCGTATTTCAAGAGCTGGAGTGCTCGTGCATTGGTTGGTGGTCTTTTGGTTTAGCTTATGTTTATTAAACATTATGACAAAGTGCCACAGTGTATTTATCGTACATATGCGAAGGGTAGATACACTACACCTTCCTTTTTAAAGAAATTACGTAATATATGTAGTCATTTTATTGTTATTATTATTTTTTTTTAATATACTATTTCTTAAATATCTTAATTATTTGAAAGAAAGAAATTTTTTTGTTGTGTCTCGAAACATTTTGTATAATGACAATTTCCTTTTTTTTTACGATTTTTTTTTCATTTTTAATTTTCATAGAGGAAAGCACATTTTTTTTTCGGTTGGTCAGACCCTTTTTTTTTTATTAATAACGTTTCATTGGTTATATATCTTTAACCTATCCT